>APFE031696637.1:226353-246787 GCA_000404065.3 Pinus taeda | reverse complement strand
GTCATTTGAATCATCCAAGAATTGTTCATTTATGTAATGTAAAGGAGGTTGCCCCCTCGAAGAGGCTGAATTCTAAGGCGTTGATCTATTTTTCTATCTTTTTCTTGAGCTGGTTTCATAACAATCATATCTAATCTTTCTAATATCTTTACCACATATTTTCCTTGAGATAGGAAAATTTCCTTTGGCTTCTACCACACTTCAAATCCTTGGTCTTTCATTTCAAATTCAGAAGCCAACTCCCTCTTACATTTGTGAATGAGAGGGTTTGCACCTGTTAGAAAGAGGTCATCCACATACAGCACCAGCATGAGAGGCTTGTCATCTTCAACCTTAAAGTAAAGGTTAGGATCGACTTCACTCCTAGTGAATCCCAACTTCATCAAGTAGCTATCGATCCTCTCATACCATGCTTGGGGTGCTTGCTTCAGCCCATAGAGAGCCTTCTTCAACTTGCATACATGAGATTTTCAATCATAAATCTCAAATCCTTTGGGTTGCTCCACGTAGACCTCTTCTTTGATCGAGCCATGTAAGAACGCAATCTTCACATCCATCTGATGTAGGTTCCATCCTTGTGAAGCGGCAAGGGCTATGATCGAGCAGATGGTCGTATATCTGGCAACAGGTGCAAATAAACAAGTGCAAATATCACATCATAGTCTATACCTTCCTTCTGGGAGAAACCACAAGCAACAAAACGATCCTTATACTTTTTCGTACTTCCATTTGCTGCATGCTTTATCTTGTAAATCCATATGGAAGTAACAACTGTCTTGTCCCGGGGTCTGGGAACTACTTCTCGGACATCATTCTTCATGATAGACTCATATTCTTTGGTGATAACATCCTTCCATACTTGATGCTTGACGACGTCTGAGAATGATGAAGGCTTATTTTGTATGATCGTGCTCATGATGGTTAGGTATCCTTGATACCTATTAGGTTTCTTACTTTCACGAAAGGTTTCTCGGGGTGCAACATGTCCTTCAGCATCATCAAGTAGCCCCTAGGCCATGAAGGCCTCTTCCTAAAGAGGAAGGCTCATGTGGAGGAGGATTCAATCGGATCGATGGGTTCTTCTACATCAGCATTATTCATTCTCCTTTTCTTTTGGTTCCCTAGTGTCGGCTCAAGAGCTACTCAAAGTCAGAGTTTTTCGCCTTGCTGAGATCCTTATCTTTGTCAAGGTGACATCATGATAATTATGCTCCTTTGACCGATACATAGATTCTATAGCCTTTGTTTTTCACCATTAGCCCACGAAAATTCCCTTCTTCCAGATGCACCCAATTTATTTCTTTTCTCTTTCGGCACATGAATATATACAGGGCTTCCAAAAATTCTAAAATGAGAAACATTAGGTTTCTTATCGGTGAAATTTTCTTCAGGAGTCTTGGAACCCAATGCTTGATGAGGGCATATACGGCAGCGTTTGTAGTTTCAGCCCATAGAAACTTCGGAAGTCTTTGATCATGTAGCATGGCCCAGACATCTTCCACAATCGTGCGATTCTTCCTTCCCGCCACACAATTATGCTCAGGAGTATGTGGTGTAGTAATCTCCCTCTTAATGCCAACATCAGATATGCCTAAGTGAACCAACTATAATATATCGAAGGTCTTACTTTGGCTTGAGGGTAATAGTCCCCTTTTGAGCTTTCCTTCGACACATCTCAGACATACGCCTTCTTTCTCTACTTGGAATTCGGGCATCCCTGTTACCATCTGTCTTACATTGGGTAGAGGTTTGTAATGAAGGTGGGAAAACCTTCGATGCCAAAGTTTGGATTGAAGAGTTGTGTCACAAGACATGACACCTAGCGGACTTCCATCGACCTGATATAACACTAAACCCAAGAGTAAAGGCATCTTTAACATTATTTTTCCATATACATACCTTGCCATTGCTGAAGGTTACCTTGTAGCCTTTTTATTCCATTGCCGAGATGGTCACTAGGTTCTTTTTGAGATCAGGTGCATTTAATACATCCTGGACTTTCTAGCCTACTTGAATGGTTGTCCTCTTCCTCGATCCCCAACACTCCTCCCTTTGTTATTGAATTTGTCATTCCTTTGATTTTCCATCATAGGGATTTTGATCACCGTCTCGGTGTGAGTCCTTTCTATCAGGGCACTCCCTTGCATAGTGACCTGCTTTATCGTAGATGTAACATCGTCCTTTTCTTCCACCCTTAGGTCCAACCTTTCCTTTTGATTTTGTCCCGAAATTATTTCTTTTCTTAGCATGAGAAGAAAAGGCAGTAGGAGGACCTTTAAGCATGGGCATTTCTTGCACTTCTTCCCTTGTTTCTTCTTGAATGCATCTAGCCATTAATTCCTTGAAACCAGGAATTACATTATTGTTCAGAAGAGTAGTCCTGAATACGTACCATTCGTATGGTAATCCTCCAAGAGTCGTGAGTACCATTCCCCTATCAGTGATATCCTCCCCAATAGATAGGAGATCGTTCTTGATTTCGGTGATCCTTAAGAAGTATGCTTGCATACTCTCATCTTTGCCCTTCTTAATTTCCTTCAGCTTATTTCTAAGAAACAAAACTTGATTTGCATCATTTACTTTAAATAAACTCACCAGTCTATCGTAGACTTCCTTGGAGGTGTCCAGTTCAGAGATGTAGGCCACCAAGTGCTCGTCGATAGAGTCCTGGATGATCTTCTTTGATTTTACTTCTCCATTTTTCCATTTGTTCCAGGCAGCAGTGGATGCATTTGATGGAGTCTCAACAATATTGCCTCTCACATGATCCAACACTCCTTGGTTCTCAAGGGTTAGATCGATAGACATCTTCCATCCGTGATAGTCAGCTTTCTCACGAAGCTTGTCTTCGACAGGAAAGAGTGTTGAGGACCCCATAGTTATTTTAGGATATTCTTGCCAATAGTCTCTTCGATGATTTCTCTTGCTCTTTCTCGGGCTTTGTCTTCACCTCACCTCTGATACCATGTTAAGTTATGGTATGTTCTATGCTTATAACAGTTTACTTCTTTTTCTTATTATATTCCATAGATTAGCAATCACATGTACATAAAGTAAAGTGCAGATAGAACATTAAACAAGGAGGTTCAGATGAACCTACAACACAATTCCAAAGAGGAGATCTTCTAGGCCACGCAGGTCAATCTTTACTTCTGCAATTGCAGCTTCAGTTTCAGCAGTTTCTGGCTTCAAACTAGGGCAGTCAATATCTTGCAAACCGTTCGTCGGATTGACTTAATTCCACCACCAAATGTTGTGGATTTCAGAGGAGGTTTAGATGAACCTACATTGCAATTACAGAGAGGAGATCTTCTAGTCCACGCAGGTCAATCTTTGGATCTGCAGTTGCAGCTTCAGGTTCAACAGCTTCTGACTTCACATGTGTGAGAGAGACCCATTTCTGCGCAGTAGAGAGAGAGAGAGAGATGTGATGAGAAGAGAGAGTGAAAATGAGGAAAATTCCTCCTGTATTTATACACAACGTTGGTGTTTGAATAGATGCGACTGTTGGGCTTCTGAGCCTACATGAGTTGTAGGTCGGCTTGATAATAATTCCATAATCAAAATAAATTCATATCTCCATGAATAGTTATCGGAATCGGATGATATTTATATCAATCCTACACCTCTCGATGATAGGAACCTAATAAAAATATTATCATCCATGAATAAGATGACCCACATGAAGTTTTTCCCTGACTGCCAATTTTAACAGATCTTCATCTTCATCTTCTATTAGAGTTCGGTGTTTCTTTGTATTCTCACCTAATGATAATCTTATCTATTCAACTCCATATGTGTCTTCTAGAATGTCCTCCTTATCCATCTCCTTCTTCATCATCTTTTCATAACATAATAGAGCGCCTGTATATGGAATCCACTCATGGCGAGATGACATCAGTCCGCTAAGCCCTCAGTCTAAGATGGTGCGTATTTATCAACTGACTCAGCCAGATCCAGGTGAAAGGTTAGGAAAGAGCCTCAATAACTACACAATTGCAAATTTCAAGAAGTCAGGGGTGAATCTTGAGCCTTGAGACTGCACAATGCACAATTTAGGTTAGGCTGAGGAAGAAATCTACACAATCTCGGAGCTTGGTGTGATAGGATGGGGTGATGGGAACTAGATTATCCTATTATGTAGTAATGGAGGATATATGAGCTGAGGTGATTACACATTTTTTCATCTCAGGGAGTCAGTGGTGAAGCTTGAGCCTTGATATTGCACATGGGGTAGTTCAAGCAGGATGAGGGAGACAAACTACGCAATTTCTAGACTCAGTGAGCTTAGCGGAGAGATTTTTCACTACTTGGGAGAACTATGCAGTTATGACAGGAACATGAGGCTAGGCGATTATGTAATTGCACAAATTAGGAGCTACAAAGATGATTTTGAGTCTAGAGATTGTGTAGTGCAAAGTTGAGGACATGCTGGGAAGATGTATTGCACAGTTTTGAAGGCAATGTCGAGCTTGAGTACTGGAACTGTGCACTGCAGCAATCCTAGGAAGTAGGAACTACACATTGTGTAGTTTCAAGGGAAAATGATGTAACTTTAGGATTTTAACTACATAGTTTTCTGTTGAGGAAGACTAGATGAGGTTAGGTTGCTGTGAAATTTCTAAAAATGGCTAAGTGTGGGACCAGAGATATTGATGTGAACAATGATATGACTTGACTGTGATCACACACTTGAAACAATTTGACAATATAGATTTTCAATAACATGTTAACAATATATTTCCTTCAACGTGACAAATTTGCGACACGTTACGACAAGTGTGACACTAGAGGTACACTTTGCGACAACCATGATGACACTTGTGCGAGAGTGCTTAAAACATTGGAAGTGCATGCGATTTATATTTACATGGTTAGAAAAACTCATTCACACAAATATAACCCCTTGAAACCACCATAACAAGCATACATACATTTCACAACAACTAACATGTGAAAAGACTTCAATTGCTAAAGTGTGAACAACTCTTGCGATGTGTGGATGAAACTGAAAGCAACACATGACAGAGAAAATATAACATGAAAATGACACTAATTAGAATGAAGGAAAGTGAAAATGATAGCCGAAAACTTTAAAATGACACTTGTGAAGGCAAAGGTTCATGAAGGCGACAATTTGCAAAACTCACTGAAATGGAAGTACAAATGCAGCTAGAATGTGAGAAACTATCATCGTTAGAGTGAACTAAATGTCTACATGTATTATACATCACCTAGACACATTTTTTATGGAATGTGCTATGTTTTTCCAAGCTTGCGTAAAAGAATGCGCTCTTGAACTTGTTGTAGAATGACCATGTGTGAGGAAGTGACTTCGAAACTTCTGATTGAAGAAGGGATCTCAAAGCATTAGCTGACAATAAGCGACTATGGAACGACCAATAAAAAGATCCATAGTAGGCTCCAAAATTCGAGTGTATGCAAAATTTTGGAGGGTGTTTGTCGCAACAAAAACACTTGGTGACACACTGGTAGAACTCCAGCTTCTCTGCCTTGGTCAATTATTTTGTGCAGGGTCTAGCTCTTAAGGAAGTATTGATTCATCATTGAAATTACCATGACTTCCCCACTTACCCCATGCATAAACATATCCCCCTTCATTCCTTTATTCGGTTAAAAAAAAACATAACATCAATGATCACAGAATGTTTTGAATCAGGATAGGGTAATGAAGTTTGCGAGCTTTAGATTTTCAAAGTGTAGTTTTTCATCTCTAGTGTTGCTCTGCTAACAACAAGCCTGGACAATACCCTGAAAGAGTCACTTTAGGGACATAAACATTGCTCTGCTGTGAGTGAGCCTTGATAGTACCTCAATAGAGTTTCTTTCTTCACCTCTCTCCATAGGAGGCCTTTCTCTTATTTCGCCTTTATTTATTTATTTATATAGGACTATGAATCAACACTTATTTATTTCATGGGTCGAAGAGGGATCCTGACTTATTGACAATAGGAGAGTTTTTCCCTTCAGAGAAGCAAATATAATACCGATGATATCGGTTTCTCATTTAGATTTTCCCTTTTCCTTCTGTACTTGATTACATCAACCTGAAACATGAAGACATAAAAACCTGAGTGCATACATGAGGTTTCCAAAATATACATGGAGGTCATGGTTTGACACAAGGATTTCTTAACACAAGAATCGTATTTTCCTTTGGAACATCATCGACCAAAAGATGTAATGTAGACATGGAAGAAGGAAAAAGAGTTAGCCAAATGTTGTAGTGTTACAATGTGCTTTTCTATTTTTCCACATTCCCTTTCAGCCAACAAAGAATCTTCATGCAATGTCTTATAAAATAAAGAAAAGGAAACACACAACAGGGAAGAAAAACCAGAAGATAAAACAGAAGGAGACTAACCAAAAAGCTAATGTGAAACAAAAATGGAAAACACAAGACATACTACAGAAAATGAATGCAGGATAGGGTGTGCAAGTAAACTAACATGAAACTAAACCTACTCCTAAGCTAATCATTTAGAAGGTTGGGGTCACATATAATGAAGTCTCCAATGAAGTCATCGTAATTGTGTTTGATCTGCATTCACAAAGATATGAGCAATTAAAACTGATATAAAGTGATGTGCAACCGAATAGATGATAACTTGAATAACTTACACAGAAATTTGAAAGTCTTACATGTTAGAAAAGATATAGGCCATAGCCACTATTTCTAACCAATTCATATTCTTACCTCTTTGATGAAAACCATCATTCAACAACCTTTGGAAACTTTTTTTGAATGTGTCTTCAACGACATCGAACTCCTTAGCAAGCATGTGGAAAGATCAAAAGTCATTATTTGTGATGAAGCTTTCCATGTAATATTTCTCCAACCATTCAGCTATTGAATCATAAAATTCATGAAAATCCTCTTGAAAACGGTGAAATATTTGAAAAGATGGATTTTCAATTAAAGGCACAAGATTATGATGAGAATCTTGTGAGGAGAAATATATCTAATCATATTCAGCAGGTTAAGGGATGACCTAACATAACCATTTTCCCTAACGGAAGAAATGACCCTCTAAAAACAACCTTATCTTAAGCACACTAAATTCCTCACAAGGGCCACAAGGTAATTTATATTTTAGGTGAGGACCACAAGCTAATATATGTTCATATACAAATTCTACGCATATACATAAATTACGCATACACGAAATCCATCTTTCGTATATGCACGCTTCCATATATACGTTCATATACAAAAGTTACCCATGTACATAAGTCATCTTTTGTATATGCACAACTTCTGCATATATGTCTGTGTGTGTGTGTGTGTGTGTGTGTGTGTGATGATGATGATGTTGGTGGTGGTTAACATCCACTAAGACCAAATTTTGGTCTATCAAAACTAAAGAAATGAATTATTTAGTTTGATTTAATATTTTATTCCTATGCTCAAAAAGCTTGGAGAGAAGCCTCCCGAGCTCACTGTAATTTTGACAATGTAAAAGGCTAGGAAGGTTAGTATTGCAACAAAGATTTTGAAACTGAGATCTAATGTGGTTGTACATGGGGCACTCTAAGAAGAAGTGATTTTCATCCTTGATGTTCATATTCTCACGGAGATGGTAGAACCTTTCCATCCATGGTGTTTTAGGAACTGCCCAACGACCCATTTCACTATGGAGCTCATGAGAGTTCGTTCTAATCTTGGCTATATTAATTTCCTTCTTTGAGCTAGTTATATATATGGTAGTGATGACTTTTGTATATTCCCAACTTCTGTACATGCACATAGATATGGAAACGTGCATATTTGGAAAATGGATTCTGTATATATGTACATATATAAAAGTTGTGTATATATGGAAAATGAGTTCCATATATATATGCATATATAGAAGTTGCACATATACGAAAGTCACCTTCCATATATGCACACTTCCATATATATGTGCATACAAAATATGCACATATATGGAACCCATATATTGTATATGCACAAATTCTCTCTCTCTCTCTCTCTCGATATATATGTGTGTGTGTGTGTGTGTTGAAACATGGATGTACAGAAGAGGATATAGATATGTAGGTACATATATAAAAGTTGACTTTCATAAATACACTTGCATTTATACATATGTGCTATTTCCATATATGCATTCTTCCATATCTATGTGCATATATAGAAGTTGCGCGTATATGGAAGCCATCTTCCACATATGTACACTTCCATATCTATGTGCATATACAAAAGTTACACATATATGGAAACAACCTTTTGTATATGCATACTTCCATATATAAACACATATACATAGGTCATATTCTGTATATGCACATATATGAAATATGGATGCCATATCTATATAGAAACCATATTCCATGTGTGGATCTTTGTATATGAATATAGATATATAATACCATATATAGAAGTCCACTTTCATAAATGCATTTGCATTTCTCCATATGTGTGATTTATGTATATTCAAGATTCCATATCTATGTGCATATACACAACTTGCAATTTTCACTCTGTTTTCCACTATAAATTGTGAAAATCTCTAACCGTAAGTAAAAATAAAAAGTGATTTCTAGAAGCCTTGTTGGAGGAATATTTCCCAACTAAAATCCTCTATCTTCTACATACTTGGGCATCATCCCTCTGTTCATGCAGAAAAATACCTCCCTTTGTGGAACCCTAATCCCTCCTTTTGGGGATCTCATCCCTTGAGAAGAGAATCTCAAAGCTCCTCCTCTTGGCCTATAAATTCAGCATAGACCAAAGGGTTGAGAAGGACTTCTGAATGTAAACTTATGCTGTTGGAATAAGGTTGGAAATCTTGTCATCTATGGAAAGGATTGGAGACCATTGGGAAGAGGCATACATGATCAAGGTCAAGGTTGTAATGCTTCTTTTTATTCAATATTTAGTACAAGAACTATTGTTTCCTACTTGCATTTGTTCTAATGCTCTTTGCAACACTCCTTGATCCTTTGCATGGTTTATAATTGGCTACTGCTTTAATTTGGTGATTTATGTTGTATTGTGATTTCTATTCATGATGTGTTGGTTGTTTCACATATTATCTAGATAAAGGAAAAATTAACCATTTATATTTTTCTTTGTTTTATGTATGTGATTCATTTTGTTTGATAGAAAATCCTCCCTCACCATATACAAGTAACACAAAATATCTGGAGGAATACCCATGATAGTTTTTGGATCATCAAAACTCACATAATGGGAGCTTTTTAATGAGAGTGGACTGTAATTTAAATTGTTTTCTTCTTTTGAGTTTGGTTGTAATGGCCCCTTCTCATAAAACAAATTGAAAAGGGAAAAGGTTTGTGGTTGTCTCTCAAGGCACAACTTGTTAAAAAAATGTAACTAGTGTCAATATTCATAATTGTATTTGAGTCATAATGTAATGTTTTTGTCAAAATAAATAAAATAAATTTATTGTAAAAGAAATTGACCTATTAAAGCATGGGTTTCATGCTTGGTTCAATGATTTTAGGTCAAAGCCTCCATTGTAGGCTTCTATGTTTATGTCAAGAGTCTTTGTCCTTGTCATCATGTAAAAGACCCATCTTGGGATTTATCTATCAATAAATATTTTTTTTTTTACATAAATTAGGTCATTCAGGTCTCCTCCACCAATTCAACCTCAACCTGGACAAGTCATCCTAATTAAAAGGAAAAATCCACTATATAAAGGAAAATACTCAATCTCATTTGGAGCAAATTCAAAACAAGTTCGATTTGCAGTTGTTGGAGAAGAAAAGAGGGTATGAAATTCAAGGAAGGAGATAAAACATAGATAAGAAGAGGAAGCCCTAGCAAAGAAGTTTGGAGACCATTTTCCATCTTGTTCGACTCACACATGAGAAATTCTAACATTGTTGTAGAGGCATAAATTTTAGATCTGAAGTAGGGAAATAATTTTGGAAGTTGGGGGCCGACATTTTGGACGGTCATTGGGAACATGTGCATATACAAAAACCATATGGGCATATGTGCATAGTCAAATGTTGGGCATATACATAAACCATCACTTCTATATATATGTGCATATACATAAGATGACTTCTATATAGGCACAACTTATGTATATGAACATATATATGGAAGCATGCATATACGAAAGATGGATTCCCTATATGTGTAACCTTTGTATATGCACATAGATATGGAAGCATATATATATACAAAAGATGAATTTTGAATATGCACAACTTTTATACATGCACATAGATATGGAAGCATCCATATACATAAATCACACATATGGAGAAATGCAAGTGCATTTATGAAATTTGATTCTATATACGGTATTGCATATATATATATGCATATACAAAGGTCCACACATGGAATATGGTTTCTATATAGATTTTGAATCCATCTTTCATATATGTGCATATACACAAGCTGCACATATATAGAAGTTATCACTTCCATTTATATGTGCATATACAAAAGTTGTGCATATAGAAAAGATGACTTCTATATATGCACAACTTATGTATAAGCACTTATATATGGAATTGTGTAAATATAGAAGATTTCTTCTGTATATGCACAATTTTTGTGTATGCACATAGACATGGAAGTGTATATATATGGAAGATGGCTTCCATATATGCACAACTTCTATATATGCACATAGATATGGAAGCATGCATTTATGGAAATCACACTAAGAATAAATGCAAGTGTATTTATGAAAGTCAACTTCTATATATGTACTTTCATATCTATATCATCTTCTGTATATTCACACTTTCATATATATATATGTGCATATATAGAAGTTGTGCATATACAGAATATGGGTTTCGTGTATGTGTATATTTTGTATGCACATATATATGGAAGCATGTATCTATGGAAGATGGATTACGTATATGTGAAACTTCTATATATACACATGCATTATGGAACTCATTTTTGATATATTTGCAACTTTTGCATATGTACATATATACAGAATCCATTTTCCATATATGCAGGTTTCCATATCTATGTGCATGTAAAGAAGTTGGGAATATACAAAAGCCATCACTTCCATATATATATGCATGTGCGTAAGAAATGCATATACAAAATATGACTTATGTATATGTGCAACTTATGTACATGAATGTATATAAGGAAGCATGCATATACGGAAGATGGCTTCAGTATATGCATAACTTTTGTATATGCGCAACTTTTCTATATTCACATAGATTATTTTGTGGTCCTAACCTGAACTATAAATTATCTTATGGATCTTGTGAGAAATTTAGTGCGTTTAAGTTAAGGTTGTTTTTAGAGTGTCATTTCTTCACTTAGGGTGTGCAAAAAAAATGTAAGATTCACATTTATATGGAAGTCATCTTCTGTATATGCACGCTTTGATATCATTGTGCATGTATAGAAGTTGTGCATACATAGAAAATTGTGCATATACAAAAGTTGTGAATATAGAAAATCCATCTTCCATATATGCACATTTCCATATGCATGTGTATATACGGAAGTTGTGCATATAAAAAATCCATCACTTACATATATATGTGCATATATATAAGGTGTGCATATATAAAAGATGGATTTTGTATATGCGTATATTTTGTATATGCATGTATATATGGAAGCATGCATATACGAAATATGGCTTTTGTGTATGTGTAACTTCTGTATATGCACATTTTCCATATACACACATAGATATGCAAGAGTACATATATGAAAGATGTCTTCCCTATATGTGCAACTTTTGTATATGCACAAAGATATGGAAGTGTGAGCATACATAGATCACACATTATGCACAAATGTGAGTGCATTTATCAAATTCAACTTCTATATATGTACTTACATATCTATATGCATATACAAAGGTTCACACATTGAGTACACCTTAGTCCCACCCATTTAGAGTACCATGGTTAGGTATCTAATCTATAACACTGTGTGTACTATGAATTTTCATAGAGAATATCATTTTGAGATATTCCATGTACCTCTATATATGTGTAATTATGAGTACCTCCCTAGTTAAGAGGGAGTGTTGAAAAAATTAACTAGTGTCGGTCTTCATAATTGTATTTGAGTCATAATGTAATGTATTTTCCAAAAGAAAGAAAAAGAACTTTATTGTAAAATAAATTGACTTATTAAAGCATGGGTTTCATGCTCTGGTCAATCATTTTTAGATCATAGCCTCCATTCTAAGCTTCTACAATTTATGTCAAGAGTCCCTGTCCTTCTCACCATGTAAACGACACTTCCTGGGATTTATCTATCAAGAAAGAAATTTATTTTCATATAAATTAGGTCATTTAGGTCTCCTCAACCAAGTCAGCCTGAACCTGGATAAATCGGCCTGATCTAGAGGGAAAATCCACTATATAAAGGCAATAACTTGATATTATTTGGATCACATTCACAAGTTCGATCTGCAATTTCTAGAGAAGAAAGGTGAGTGTGAAATTCAAGGAAGAGGGAGAAAAACCCTAGTGAAGAAAAGCAAACCCTAACGAAGAAGTTTTGAGACCATTTTATCTCTCTTTTGACTCACAACTATGAAATTATGAAGATGATGGGCTGAAATTTCAAATTTGTAGCAGGGATGAAATTCTAGAAGTTGGGGGTCAAAATTCTAGACTCTTGTTGGGTTCAAGTTGCTAGACAAGAAGAGAGTATTGAAGTTTTCACAATTATACTAGATGACTAACTTTGTGGAGGAAGAGGTCTTTTGGTTTGGTCTAATGTCTTGGTTTGTATCAATTTGATTAGGGGAATAATTTGACTGGGTTTTCCCCTAGAGAGGAGTTTTAACCTTGGCTGAGTGCCTATATCTAGTTTCGTTGATATTCATGTTTTTGATTTGACGATTTCTTATGAAAATAAGATAAATTAAAAGAATAAAGGAAAGTTAATAACACTTCAAGAATATCAAAAGTAATTATTAGTACAAGAGATTCACTTTGCCTTTCTTATTTTCTAACACAACTTGAACTCAAGGGCAAGAGTATGTGACTCACAAAACATATGATATGTACGATCACACTACCAGTTCTTATATATATTCACATTATGAGGTAATGATTCCATATGTGATGTCGATATGGAGGTTTGATGACTATGGGAGGGAATTGATAGGGCTTATATACTGATCGAGGCTCAAAGTTGGGTCAAAGAGTTGAGAAATTTTAGGACTAGGGAGACATAATACTTCACATTAGCAGGAATGTACTATACTAAGAAATATGTGTTAGCACAAGCCATAAATTTAGTGTGATCTTAGATTGTGTAGAGTCAACAACAACTCTATGTTTTTTAGGGTAAATTTTAGGCCTTTGTTGCAGGGATCTTAGTTATCCAAATATTTTTCAAATGTAGTAGTAGAGGAGGTAAAATATGTAGATGCTCATGTAGGCTTGAGGAGGTCAAAGGGTTCCAAGGAAAATCAAATCCTAATTTCAGAGGATATGCACCTTTGTCCATTTTAGCTTGTAGTCTAAGCTATCAAAAACTTTGTCAATACAAGGAGTAGATAACTACAAGACCTCCCCTAGAGTACAATGCTTCTTCTATTGATTTTTAGCTTTATCTTGTTTAGATTTCATCTATTTTTATTACTACTATATAGGGTAACAAGTTCAGACTAAATTTGTGTGGTGGCCTTAAAAGTTAATTACTATATTTTTTTGTACACCATAGACATTACTAAGCTTTTTTACTGTTATTGTTAGCTATGTAGTTTTGGACCCTTAAAATATGTTGGTTTCCTGTGTGGGAAGCTTTTTTGGAACTATGTGAAGGGATTCATTTCCCCTGTGGCATGTCTTTATGACTCTATGCATTTTGTATCTTTTTACTATGAATATGAAATAAAATGCTCTCTTTTAAATTGATTATTTTCCTTTAATGGCTTGATTAATTTTGATAAATTAAACCTATTTGAAAAAATAATTTTTAAAATATATTTTCATCTTGTATTTAGTATTAGATTAGTCTTGTTTTTTGTCAGATATTTAAAATGTAATGTTTAAAATTTGATTTTCAATATTATTTATTAAAATATTGATATTTTAATATTTTTACCATTTTTTAAAGTTCATTCACATATATTGATAATTTTAGATTAAAAGATATTGATGAATACATGATATTAGTGAATTGAAATATTCTATCCTCATATGTAATGATATACAGTGCAAATGGATATGTTGCATCTATAGGTAGTGGTTATGTCTTGTCACCCGCCACATGTTAGAAAGTTGATGTCTCACTGCATGTGCATTTGGATAAGGAAATTCATAGCTCTAACAAGGATCATCAAGCAGAGGGGCCTTTGTTGAATTAGAGTTGTTTAAATTATGTAGTTGGACTCCACATTAATTATGTTGCAAAAAAGCGACATGAATGCAACAAGAATGCAATATGTCTTGATGTTTTGGATCCCATGTAGCATTATGGTAATAATCCTATGATAATTCCACTAATCATTATACACATTTATGTTAATGCTCGTTTGGTCCAAATATTTGTTCGGGGTCCCTTGTTTAAAATGTGTTTCTAACTCTAGTTACTATGGATCCTCACTCCACTTAATATGGAAAATCCCCTTTCCATCAAAACAAAGTGGATACTATTTTTTCACTTTTGCAGGTAACTTTGAGGGTTCATTCTCATCTACTATTAAGAGGAAGATCAAAGCCATGAATGAATATGTCAAAGAGGAACACATATATAGAGAGGATGAGGATGTCAATATATTAGTTAATGACATTATTTGGGATCTAGGAACCAAGGGCACAAGAGAAACCAAATGTTTCAAAACCATTGAGATTTAGTTTCTTACAAAATATTTTTTTTCCCATGTTCTTCTTGTTGAAGAATTGGAATGCCTTGAGCTTAGGAAATATATGGAGAATTTAGGGAAATAGAGTCATCTTTTAGTTACCCTCTATTCATGCTTGGAAAAGAAACATGGTTTGGTTTTGATCTCAGAATCAACATGATTCTCAAAGGACAACCTAATAGAGATTTTATCTACTCACGGTGCAAAGAATATCCATGTTCTCCCTTAATTTCATGCTCTTAGATATGGGTTCTTATTAGATCTATATTTATCTCTAGTTTTACTTACGTCAACTTTTAGAATATGGTTGTTATGGTTTCTTGTATTGAAAACTCATCTAGTTGCATGTTAGAATTTAAATTGACCTTCTACTATGCTAATAACTAGTTTGACCTAGTTTACCGATGGGAAATTCATCATTTCTTTTCACAATTTTGTGAACACTATGAGTAGAGAGGTTTCTTGAAAACATCATTTGATATTTATAAATTGGTTTAGCTTCATCTAGGAAAACGAGTCATGTATCCTATATGCTTTTTTTGTAGTTATATATTTTAATGAACCTATGGCAATAGAATTGAATAACTTACTTAAAACACAAAAAAATGAAAAAAAAATGTATTCTAGTCATTCACATATATTAGAGAAAACAATGCTTAACTTAATAATAAACGAAGTTAAATCAAATATAACTTTGGTTGGTTAAACTTCTAGTATGTGTTGGTTATTTTTTCCAAACAATAAGTTGTGTGTATTTAAAATAAATTTTAATTTATCAAAATTAATCAAACTATTATAAGAAAATAAATAAATAGAAAAACATTTAAAACCTTTTTTTTGTCATTTAAACTTTACAATGGAAATTTTCTTCAGCGAAATATTTAACACATTTGATTCTTTCTATTTTTTGCCTACAATATTTGGACACTCCAACAAAAAAAATGAAATAACAATATTCAAACACTTTTACTCTTCATACTTCAAATTTAATCTAAAAATTAAACTTAAATTTTCAACAATGTAGAAAAGAAACATGCCAATAAAAACATCATTTTCACACTAATCAACTGAAATTATTATCACAATTGATGTGAAATGCTGAAATATTTTAATTTTGATGACTTTTTAATAAATGAAAACATACTCTAATAACTTTCTGAATAAATGAAAATTTTGATGACTTTTTTAATAAATAAAAACATACTCTAATAACTCTCTGAATAAATGAAAATATAATTAGACTATGGTTTAATATCATGTAAGTAATAATGACTCGTAATAATTACTAAATGCTACTTGAAAGGATATAATCTGATTGTTGTAATGTCAATGATGATAGTAAAGGTTTCAAAACCAAATACTGTTTACCCTAAAAGTGATTTCTGTTCCTACAACAAGGATATTTCAAATTGCTTTGGAATGCGTTTCATCCCAGACATTAAAAAATGGTAAACCCTTCATTATAAAAACTCAAAATATACCATTTTCAACTTTATATATTTTCATCATTACCTATTTAAAAGTTTCAACTTTATATATTTTTCATCATTACCTAATTAAAAAAGTTAACAAAATTGTAAACCACTCGTTATAAAAACTCAATTTATACCATTTTCAACTTTATATGGTTTTCATCATTACCTAATTACCAAACCTTGTATTTAGTGCTTAGTAGACTTGGCTTACTATTGTTTAAGCGAGTAATTGACATGCTTTTCGGGATTGTTAAAATATCTTTATTCAAGTTTATCAATGCTAATGTAAAAGCAAAATTTAATTAATGTAAAAGAAAAAATTTCAGGGTAGGCCGCACGGTATACTTTGTCAGCGTATAGTTCTTTGCATTTTCAACAAAAATGGTGTTGTTAAAGGTAATCGCAATATGCCACAATGCCGTTGGGCCTCCCGATGAGCCACAAGGCGACTGGTTGCGCAAGAAGGTCAAATTTAAGATTCACTGGTTTCATTGGCTATGAACAAAGCTTTAAGATTCTGTTGTATCATTTTTCTGTGAGAACCCAAAGCAGAAAATATTACATATCAGGGCCTAGGGGCTTACGTTTCTCATTATCTGTGGCCGGGAATGGGGTCGGTAACATCGAAATATAATTTACCGGGAAATCACGGGGAAATAGATGGACCGCTATGGCCATACATAAACATGGCCATGGCCATGCACAAAACCAATGATGTGATTTAAGAATTTTTATTTTTTTAGCTGTGGTTCACGAACACCTTGGTCAGCGGGTGGCGCTATTTCCACGAAAAAATCTGGGCTGATCGACTCCGAAGGGAATCTAACCCCACACCACGAAGGGAATATAGCCCCACGGTCCACTAGCTAGACCTGATCTAAAGGGCTTCGGGGATAATGGACCCTGTGACCTCCCGATTGCAAGGCATTGATTTTGACCAACTGAGCTAACCCTTGGGGCTTGGCGTTAAGAATTATTTTTGAGGTGGGCTCTAGGGAAGTTGTGAGTGGCTCCGTGATGTTGTGTCAAAGAGAAAAACCCTGGAAATGGTCTTTAGGAAGTAGGAGTTGTTCACACGTCACATAGCATGATGAAGGAGAAGAGATGGAGTAGTGGCACAAGGTTTTCTTGGTCTACTTTTCGATTTTTTAGAAACACAAATTTGGCAAATACATCAACAATTGAACAATTAGGTGACAACATTCACCATGATGATTGTAATGAGGTTATTTGTTTCTTAAATGATATTCAACACAACCAAATGGGTAAATCTCCTTTCACGGAGGTCAAAAACAACTCAAGAGAGAATGGATGGAATGGTTTCGAAAAAATAATGACACACATGGAGTTGAAGCATTTCACCATTCTCGAGGTGGTGAGCACAACAACTTGACTCCAGATAACATGATTTGGTAGCTAACTTTGTGGGAAGTATTATGTTTTTGGGCAGTTTTTGGCCATTTGGATTATTGTTCTTAGGTCCTCTAGCTTTCTTATGTTATTATCTATGTTTTTTTGTTTGAATTTGCACACCAATAATCTAGTAAGAGTAAGACCACAGTTGTTTTTAAGAAATGCTCATAATTTTCTATGAGTGCTTGATTCTTGGTTCTACTCCATACATTTTAAAGGATGACATTTGCGGAGATGTATAGTTAGAGACAGTGAGGCAATGGATGTAAGAATCAATGGGAAGTATGAAGATCAATTCTAAACTTTTTCATGCGATGCATTGCCATAATATACCTACAATTTATTAAATTAAATGAAGTTGAACTCTTTCATGTCACACATTTCATATCACATCCATACAGTTAGATGAAGTGTATTGTGATGATTTTTTTTGTTTTGTATTATTACTTATATGTTGAGAAATTTGATTTTCAATATTTATTATAATTTTTTAAAATTATCATGATTAAAAAAAAAAAAATTTAATTAAAAAAAAAAAAAAAAATCTTTCCAAAATCCAAATCCTTAAAATTTAATCATCCTCATCATAACTTAGAATTATTATATTATTATAGGAATAAATATAAACTACATTATTATAAATCAAAGTTTATATAAATACTTAACATTATATAATTTAATATATCATAATCCATAAAAAAATTTATAAATAAATAAAACCTCATAAAGAATATTATAATCCATTTCTTAAGATAGTATATTTTGCAAAATAGTACTCTCTTTTAGAAAATAATAAAATTGGATGTAATGTATGAGACTATTAATCAATTATTTTTAAATGTATTTTAACAAATTTTATAATACATGAGATAAAGATATTATTGTTTATATAAAATTTAATAGTATTTTGTTATTAGGAAAATTAATTCTATCTATTTTTAATTGAAGTTTAAGTAAAAAGATTTGATACTTTGAAACTATAGTATTAAGTAATTAGTAAAATAAATAAATAAAATTGTCAAAATATATAGGATAATATCAGAGGTGAAAAGAGGTAAGTGGAGTTTGGTTTTGGGCACTTGTACCAGTTAGATCATGAGGTTTTATGTCACACTGAAGCTGTTTTTTTAGATGAGCTAGTTGGGCATCCAAATTAGCAAGACGGGAGCATTGACATCACTCCATTGCTTGATTTTGAAAAAGAAGATGATACCATTCCATTCTTCATGCTTTTCTTTCAAGACCTTACCCAAAATAGTTTTCTCTTGCTAATGGAGATTAATGGAGTTCAAGTACTCACTCCATCTTCCCCTGGTATAACGAGGGTGAAGAGCCCAATTATCTACCTCCTCCCGGATTTCCAAATCTGAATATGCTTGTCGGTTGTTGGTTGTGAGCACTTAAAGTTGACAATTATCTTCATGAATTTGAGAGGGTGTTGTAGAATGGAATATGGTTGTAACTTCCTTGGCAAGGGATTAGGCATGAGGCTTTCCCTGAGGGCCTTCGCCCCTAGACCCTTGGCAGTTGTGCATTCGCTATCAGTGCATAATGCACCAGAAAATAAATATACAGGCTAGATACTTGAACTAGAATAACCTATGACTTACAAGAATAAGACTAAGATAATGTGCAAGATACAAAAAATGAGTCTATGAAGCTAGGATGGGTAAGGCCAATATACATAGAAGAAAAAATAAAAGAGCTCACAAATGAGATTCTTCTCACAGTGTATAGAACACAACAAGAGACACTGAAATTTTGGCCATGTCTTGCTCCAGTTGAACTCGAAACAAGGAAAACAATCATCCACTATAGAGAATTGAAACTAGAGAACAAGATTAATGAACTAGAGGGATACGACAACTCCCTTGATTTTCTTGCCAACTAAACCTAGACCGGAGAAGTTGTGCACTTTGAGGGAAGGCAGAAGTCACAAGCTCCTACAACCACCAGCTATATTCCAACCAGCAAAGTCCCAGAATTTGAAATCTCTTTTTTTGCAAGGCTTGATTCTTGACCATTTCCCAGCTGCCAAAATTTGTGTTGTCGACCTACAAACCTAGAGACCAATATATCTTTCATGCTAATGCAAGTGAGTTCTAGTTTATCATACAAGGCCATCAACTATACTTGGTTAAAACCCTATGGTTTATGTGATGGCTCTAAAATATTTTCTACTACACAGACCTTCCTCTATCAAATCCTTAAGGGAATTCTCCCACCTATGACAAGGGAAAATGCCAAGCATACCAAAAAATCCAGGGAGTAAGATCTTCTCTCGAAGAATAGTCTAATACATGAAGGATTGACATTGGAAAGGGGATAATGTATGTTGAGCTCGCATGTGTGTTGCATGGGGAGTGTTGGACATGCCATCCTTCTCCCCCCCCCCCTCACTTAAATTCTATGAGAGGTCATGGGGTTATAAGCTCAACGCCCAACGTCCCATGGATTGACACCCTAATTAGGGGTTTAATATATATTTATAGTTTAATTTTATTTTGTAATTAAATATTCTATATATACAACCTCTAAGAAGGGAAACTCAATTGAAAGCACCTTAAAAATGAAGTGTTATGTACTAATATATTCAAGGTCCAAATCCCCTTGACTTACATGTGTCTACAAATAGGTCATATCTAAGAAGCCAGGGATTGTAACAATAATGGTTAGAATTAACCCTTGTTATGCGAATATGAAATCATCCTA
>APFE031696637.1:188379-225769 GCA_000404065.3 Pinus taeda | reverse complement strand
TAATAAATAAGGAAAAAGATTAAGAAAACATGTTTTTTCTTAAAATTATTTATTAGATATATTTGTTTTAGAAGTTTGCTAGTGAAATTAAGGAATGTATGGGATAAATAATACATCTGATTTTTGTATTCATGGAAACACTATAGATGTGGTTTTATTAATGTGTAGGATTTTGTATTTTTAAGCATAAATAACTAGCATTTTATAACTACAATGCATTATCTAATGTATAACTACAAAGCATTATCTAATGTATTTGAAATATAAATAAATAGGTGTGCTTTCATAGTTGTGTGTATTTGTATGATGCATTTGAAAGATAGTTGTTTTTTATATTATTTGCATATGTTACTATATCAGTAATAATAATAATAAGAATAGTTGTAGTTCAGGGTTATAAATATAGTTTTGTGGATTGATATCTATGCTTTTGCAATAATAATAAGAGTAGTTAGGATTAAATATTATGGTTTTATAAATCATGGTTTTTCATTTGTTAAATATAATAATAATATGGTTTGTAATGGTAATTATGATATTTCATACGAGAAATGTAATAATAGTTATGGTTTTGTATTTGATAATGTATTTATAAATAAAAATGTTAGTTGGGGTCATCGTTTTTATTTTTATTTATTTATGTGAGAAAAAGTGTTTTCATGCAAAGATGTATAATACATAAAAGTTATTAGAAATTTTGAGATGAAAATGCTAAACGAGTAGAGATTAAATCTTTGAGATCGAGGGATCTCAATTCTCTCGCATTATGTTTAGATGAAAAGTCTATAATATTTTGGATTTTGACAAATTGATATTTTAGGTAATCATGATGTTCGAGTCTTACAGGCGATAATGGTTGTAGGGATGAAATTATGGCTTCAAAGGAATTGAGTGATAGTTTTTAAACTAATCCCTTTTGCAACAATTGAATGATGTTTTATAACTAATACTATTGCAGACAAAGAGATCATTATATATAATTATTGTTACATGAAAAGCAATAAATCGTCAGATGCAATTTTACAATGGGTAACTTGATTTATTTAGATATAATGCTAAGTTGAGATGATTTGAAAATGTTGATGCAAGATGGGAAATAAGGTTACTATGGTAAACAATCATTCCATGAGGATATTCTACTCTAAGAACTATTGGCTATGTTTCTTTGTAAAATCTAAATAATATACAAGGGAAGGGCTCCCTTCAATTGTCATTGAATGAGGGGTCAAATATTTCACGATACATTTTTTATAAAGAAAAATGTTTGTTGGTTTTTCCCTTAAGTTTTTCCAGGGTAATATCGATGTTCAATTATGTTTTTGTCTATTTGGTTATCTTAATGATATTTTCAACTTGCATAATGTTGAAAATTATATCATTCATCGTGTTTTTAATAAAACCTCATTAATTGAATGATGTTAACATGCAAAGTTATAATAGAATTAACAAGTTGCACTAATGATTATTCCTTTTCACAAATTTCTATTTCATTTCTACAGCTACTTCACTTAATAATTGTTATCATATCATTTGATTAAGAGTTTATGACTATATGATAATTCATTCCTACGATGCTACATGCCAGTAAAAATTGTAAAAAAATTAATCATGTGTATTTTTTACAAGATATATAGAGGGATGTTACAAGTGTAATTAGAGCCGATGTTATAACACTGACACCTTTTTGGTTCCATAAGAATGAGAAGGAGAAGACGTATTATTCTATTGGGTGAAGCTCGAGTATGATACTAATGAAATTACATTATAATATATTCATTCAATTACATTTAATATGAAATGCATAATAATAATAATAACTTCTCTAAAAAATAATAGTGTTGATGACACTCAACCCTAATGTTGATAAAAGACAACTAGAAATTTTGTTGCATTTAATTATAATTAAATTATGGGCCATATTGAACACTCACATAATAAATGGTGACAATGTGGATATTAGGATTGACTACCATCCTTTGTATCCATACTCTTATGTTAATTTTTAATGATGCATTAAATGCTTGGAATTTCAATGCATTACTTATGTTTGTTGGAAAAGAATGAATGCATGCATTGTTTTGTCAATAATGAAAATAATGTGATAGTAAAGAGGGTGGGAAGGCATGGGTTGTCATTGATGTTGTTGATAGCATGCTAGAATATTTAAAAAGAATTAAATAACCCTATTGAGTGTTGAGAATAAGAAATAAGACAATGAGTCAGACAGAGGGTCTTGTTAAGTGCTCATTAACAAAGTATAAGGATGCTTAATATGACCGTATTGGCTTACGATTGATTGCATATTATTGTCAAATTACGGTAAATGTAATTTGAATTTACAATAATTTGGGGGCATTGTCTATTTAGTATATTTCACTATCCTCCTATAAATTAACATTGCACGATACCATACATTTTGTTAAAAAAAATAATAGCATCATTTTTTGTCATTGCAATGCTAACTGATTGTATGTGATTTGGACAAAAAATTGTTAGACTTATCCTAGAAGGTATATTGCAATATTTTTATTGGAATATGCATCATTTGTTTTTTGTTGAAGATTATTTATAGAGTAGTAAATAATCTAATAGATGTAATTCATACTCATAATTAGATAGTGGTAATTCATACTCATAATTAATGGTGACAATATGTTTTTTGAATTTGGGTCTATTATTGGCTTTTAAAATTCTACTAGTATTTGTTATCAGTAGTGCCTTATAAAAGTGACTTATTTAATAGAATTGTATTATTTGATAATGGTAATGCATTTTTGGAAAAGAAGAATTATGATTTTTCTCATTAAAAGATGTAGTCACTCAAATTCACTTAATCTTTTCCCTAAAATTAAAGAACATTCACACCAATTTAACTTACTAAATATTCATGCATTATAAAATAACCTACTACTTATAGGTAAGATAAAAATTGCATACACTTAATAGAAAATACAAGAATTACTTAACATCAATTGTGAAGCATTTGCATGCATATACTTTTCCTTAAATTTATGGATATAAAAAAAGGGTTATGATTTTTTATCTGAGTTTAAAAACATGCATAAATAGTAATTGGTATGATTAGGGAAAGAAATATTATTTGGTAGCTTAATAATGTATTGTCCAATAATGGGAATGTATGTGATGGAATACATGATGTAAGTTCTACAAATTTATTAGTGGTAAAACTAGAAGTAGCTAGGTGTTGTTGGACACATTGATTTCTCAAAATTTAAATATGAAAATGTAATTTTACAAGTTAATATTTCAATGATGTGGTTAGAATGAATGAGCTTGTATACATCATGCATCTAAAAAAAATCACATTTTCATCCTTTGGAAATTCATCAATTCTATGTGAATATTGTTGGTGACACTACATATTAAACCTTATCATTCAGGTCCATTATGCCATAGAATTTTTGGTGTTATCATTATCATTGTTAAATAGAATCTAGATGATATTTTTAATTAGTTGAAATTATTGATTTCTTTGACTAGGAAAATTTGCATGATTTTCTTGAAGTTAATGATGAACATAGTGACATATAGTTAGACACTTCTGCATGAAAATGAAATATCATGGATTAGAATTCTAGTAGATGATACTGTTCAGATCAGAATGAATATATCTATTAGAAGGTATTGTTTCCATTAATTATTGTTATGGAAAACATATCTTTGCAAACTTTTCTTTAACTCCCTTATATGGATTGTCTAGAGGATTTATCCTTATTTTCTATTCTTACATTTAATGCATGATTTTCTTTATTTTTTTTGTAAGTGAAAATTTGACAAGACCAATGCTATATTACTTTGTTGAAGTATTGAGCAACATTGATGCATGTGAAAATGGAAATTCAGATTGAGCATATTTGTCAAGATGTTTTGTAAATAACGTGATTTTGTGAACGATGTGGTTTTATGAAGTATGGTTGTGATTAGCATTGTTAGTATGAGTAAGCAAGGGTAGGTTAATGGTAGCCAGTGAAGTCATTAATATTTCAACAACACAAAACATAAGAATGAGTGAAAAGGTAAAGGGGTTACAATGTAGCTTGAAATTGAAAATGTGAAGGTATAAAGTTTACCATTATGAAAACATGACACACAAGATTTGTCGATAGAAGATATAATGGTGATTTTATAACACATAATGTGATTATTATGTGGAAAATATGAATGAACACCACTCGTGAGACATGGATCGGAGCCCAACACCAAGCCCAAAAAATGCCCAATCCATTCCTTGAGCTCAAAAACTACGAAATACATTGAGTCAGGAAGTTTCCCAGTTTTGTGGAATTCTGAAATATTCCTTGGCAATGTGCATGAAAAGTTTCCCAAAAAATAAAAATAAAAAAGCAAAAAGGTGAAAAAAGAAATCCCTAGGAAATAGGGTTTCATCATTAGTTTCCTGAAGGTGGCATAGTCCCTATTTTTATAGATTTTTCCAAGTGTTTCTTTTTCCTTGATTTTAGGCATGCCCGCGATAAACCCCAATCCCACCAAATCTATTTAATTAATGCCTATATAGCTCATTCATACATTCAATCATCGAGATCTAGCATATCCAAGGAGATGAAGGAGCCTTTAGTGGAGTTTGCGTTGCTTCCCGAGTGAGTTTTGCTTTTGACGTCTTTTGCTACTTTTTCTATCACTTTTTCTCATTTCGCTTTTGTGAGTGTTGTTTTTCTTGTTTATCTTAATGTTTTATAGTGTCTTAACTTATATTACCTTGTAGAAGTGTTGATTTAGTTTAGCATTCACCTTTTATAATTATCGAATCAATTTTCTTGTTTTTCTCACTAGTGATTGTCGTTTCAGTGACTCTCCTTGCATATTTGTTTTTCCTTCCATTTTTTGAGTTTCTACACTTGATTCACATTGATCCATCCATACTTTAGATTGCATTATCACATAGATCTTCTTGTTTCCTACACCCTCACTATGCAGATCTGAATTTCACTTGTCCATGAATTCCCTTGCCCAACTGGGCATTGCACAATTCCAAGGCTCGGGATGAGAGATTAGCCTTTGAGACTATGGAATGTGTAGTATAGGTTTTCCTAGCTACGCATTACATAATCCCATGGCTTAGTCCTGCCACCTTGGCCACTGAGACTACGCAATGCATAACCTCTCCCTCTCACTGCTTAGGATCAACTGCACATTGAATAGTCTCAAATCTCTAGTTGCATCATTGGCTGTTGAGACTGCACAATGCGTAGTTCTCTCAACGAGTCTCCCTCCCTTTCTCATGAAAATTGCACAATATCTCTCATCAATGCACTCTTGCTGCCTGATTTTGCTTTGAAAGTGGATTTGAAAAAGCTTATTTATTCTTCCCATGAGTGTATTTTCCCTCCTGCACGTACCATAATTGTTGAGAAATTCTTTGTAGTAGTCACTGTCATCATGCCACTGAAGAGAGCTACCTAAAAATATACCACAGAAGGCAGTATCGGGGAAGCAATTGAGAATACGCCAGTAAACTTGCTAGTATATTCAGACACTAAACTTTATGTTGAAAAGGAATCAGATCTTACATGGCAAAAAGTGAATGAAGATTTTTCAACAAAGAGCTTCGAAGTAAGTCTAGAGGACCAATATGTATACATTAATGTCTAGAAATCAGAGCTACAGAGGGTTACATTAAGATATCCAATGTTGGGCGTTGGATCCCCCCAAGGCAAGTTTTTGGGCTTAAAGCCCAGGTTTTCACTAATTCTATTATAAAGACTTTGTGAATTGTGGGCGCAGAGTGTGAATTGTAATAGAGTCATAGGGTGGTCTGCCCTTACTTTTGTAAATGTAGTGTTGGTTTGAGAGATCTACCCATGGTCCGTGAACCATGGGATTGTATAAATATAGCAAGGCTCTAAGTGTAAAGAGACAATATAGAAAAGGATAGAAGGAAATCAATCCATGAAGCATTGAGTCGAAGTGTAGAGTTGTGTCTTTGGGTCATAGAGTAGGAGAAGGCTCTATAGTTGAGTGCGCAAATGCATAGTAGTCCACAGCTGAGTGCACAGACCCCTGCAGCTGAGTGCACAGGGCAAGTTGAGTCTGTAACTGTTGGAAGAATTAATAAAGAGAACTTTTACCATATCCCTATGTATCTTTTCCTGTTTTATGCATTGAAGTATATTGGGTATGAATTGCAAGTTTATTGTTTATTTACTGCGCGAACATATACGAATGTGCTGAGTAAGTGAATATAATACAAGGTATATATTATGCAAAGATAACTAACTGTTATAAGAAGATAAGTAAGATCCACATCGTGACTTGGGGAAATAGTGCAAATCGCTACTCCAGCAGCGCGAAAGCCCCACAACCCCTGGTTAGGACTATGCGAAGGCAAATATAACAGGGTGCAAAGGCCTCGCAGGTTAGGGAAGTGTGCGAAGGTATTCACAGTTGGACTAAATCAACCCCTCAAACATCTCAAGGGTGCGAAACCTGGTTCTAGCATCCCCCCATACTGATTTAGATGAGACCTCAATCTGCGCTCTGCATACTGTTGCCAAAAGGGCCAACAGTACAGGGGTTTGTTTGGCTAATTAACTCTGAACCTGGGTCAAGCCCTGACAAGCCAACAAATGGTTCTGTTGTCGGGACCAGAATCTGCATAGAGGTGTCTAATGTTGTATCATTGGAATCCAACTAAGAAAGAAATTGAAGATTGGTTGGACAAGAGAATTCACGAGTTTTCGGCGCAGGAGAACAGAATCTGCGACTATCAAAAGAAGAGTGGTTAGACTACTACCTGTACACAGTGATCCATGAACTTTTATTCGCATCTTTCCCTACTGAACTGTACGAGTGGATCGTGAAGTTAGCAGATACCCAAGGAAGCTGCAAGCTTGACAGTCCTATTGTGTGGACCCCAGAGTTGGTGTGCAGATTAGAAGCATTAGAGGATAAGATCGCACACACTATTGATCACTGACTCGATCGAATTATAGGAGGATTCATTACTAAGTTTGTGGTAGATACTTTAGTCAGCTATAGAGAGGAAGAGCGACACTTCCTCAAAGGACCGTGAGGTAAGTTCGTTAAGTCTATGAACACTTGGATTAAAATGCTACTATGTGAAAAGAAGATTATGAGAATACATTGATTTTCGGGGCTATGCGAAGTGGGAGAATTTACAAAAACAAAGGTAGTTCAGAACTAGAAACTAGCCCCTTGATTTCACCTCCACAAGGGGATGAGGAAGAGCTCGCGAAGGTCTCACCAAGAAGTGTGATCAATTTGATAAGGCAGAGGATTCCACGCATACCACCCCCACCCACATCACCACCATTTTTACCGCATTCATCCCCATCTTCACCCGTACCACCTCTACCACCACCGAAAGTCAATATGGAAAGCGCGATAAAGTTGATGGTGTTCAAGGGAGTAGGAAATGAAGATCCACGCCAATTTTGGTTTGTGATAAAGTTGTATGGGAAGCAAAGGGAGTTACAAATGAAAATATAAAGAAAGCGATGTTGGTTAGTGCTCTGTAGGATCGTGCACTGACCTGGTATATTAAGCATTCTAATGACAATCTGAATGCGGGGATCGCGGATATCCAAATTGCATTGAACAAAGAATTTAGCAAGCCGAATTCAGAGGCGCAGTTGACCATTGGGTTCAAGGAGATCACAATGCTACCATGTGAGACCCCTGGGAACTAGATCAAAGGTTGAAGTGCGTGATTCACGAAGCTAATATGACTTTGACAAATGGACAACACCGTGAATGGTTTGTGGCATTGCTAACGTCGCATTTGAGGAACGCACTGTCACAACAAAGGTTAAAAACTCAGGTAGAGGCCTTAGAGATCGCGATAAGGTTGCATGAGACCCCAATATAGGATCCTAACCTAGGAGTTCAGCAGATCCATGTGCAGTTGAAAAACTTATGTCTTGAGATGCAGATTCTAAAACAGGAGAGGACAGCTCACCCAGAAGTGGTCGAAGAGATATGGTTTGTTAAATGTAAGGGTCAGGGTCATGACAAGGACCACTTCCCAGTGTTCACAAATTACCTCGTGGGAGGAGGACCAATGCCATTAAGGATGGAGGCCCAAGCAAGACCTAGCACGGTGCCTGCGTTGTGGTGCATGATTTGTCAGATACGAGGAAAGCATGCTATGGACAACTTCCATTTATTCCAAAAGTACACGCATAATTCACAACAATTGTTCTATAATTTATATAGGTTAGTGGGACATGATGAGCGCACCTATAGAAGCTATGAGCTGATGATGGATAGGACTTGCACCTTAAGAGTTTAGGTTGAAACATGGCCCCTTGACCAGAACGCAAGAGTAGCGCAAATAGGATTTTAGGGGTGTGGACGAGGCTGAGGTGGAGGACCTGGAAGAGGTCACAGACAGCTGATATGTTACAATTGTGGGGGGGCAGGACATTATGCCCATGATTGTACAAATCCAACGCACCCATCATGATTGTATTATACCTTGTTTCATCATGAGACAGACGATTTTCCCACACCGATATTGAGTTTGTGCGGCAAGGGAGCACTCTAACCTCGCCCAACTCAGAACCTGCAAATGATGAGGTTTGAGCCACACGAGGAAGACCCTAACATGAACATTGTGCTCCGAAGTGGAATTACGACGGGGGATGATAAAGGCAAGTAGCCTGAAGATAGTACTTGGGTTTGCAAGGCTTTGAAGAAAGAACCAGAGTTTGATTTGGAAAGTGCTAAGGAAACCTTCATGGAGGCTAGGAAGAGCTTTGCTGATGCCTCCACTTTAGGAAGAAATGATAGAACAGAACTAGAAATTGACCAATCAATGCTCATGACATTCCTGGAAACATGCATGAAGCTACTGCGCGACAGTAAGGCTATAAAGGGATTGTAGTAACTCATAATAGATGTGTTGGGACCGCTTCAAGACAACCCCGCGTAGTCTGGAAGATTGGAAAGCATGCGACAAGGACGAAAAGAGAAATGAGATTGACCATGCAAATTAGAGAATATGAGATGGACCAAGTGATTCTTGACCTAGGGTCAGACGTGAAAATTTTGCCGAAGCAGACATGGGAGCGCATGGGAAGGCCTACGCTACAATGGTCTCCTATCTAGTTGTGAATGGTGAACCAACAAAAGATCATACCTATGGGGAGATTGCAGGGAATCACCATGGATATTGAAGGAGCAAGTGCGCTAGCAGACTTTGAAGTGATAGAGATTGTGGATGACAACAATCCCTACCCCGCGCTATTAGGAATAGATTGGGCCACTGACATGAATGGGGTGATAAATCCGAGGAAGCACAAGATGATTTTTGAGAAAAATTCTCTGTGCGTAGTCATCCTTTGGACCTTGCAGAAAGATCATGCTACACAGAGCCAGTGCTTGACTATGAAAGTGAGGACGACTTAGACTGCATCTACAAGATAGCCACGCAAGAGAAAGACTGGGTAAATCCCACCTTGGATGGACGAATCTCATGGGAGTGTGAAAGCTCCTGTACGTTGGATTCAGATAAAGGGATAGAGCGATGGCAGAACCAGTTACACGAAGTAACCACGCTGAACTGCAACATGATGACAACATCACTACGCTATGTATCAACGAAAGTAAGGGATCTTCCTACATATGATGGGTTAAGTGAGGTAGATGCCTTCCTGAATATATTTGAAAGAGAGGTGTCGAAACAATAATGTTTTGAGCCTTTGAAATGGGTACTATGCGCTATGCTCGCGAGGTGGTGGGGTACGCACCAAGGAAGCTTTGAGGACTAGCGCGCATGTAGGAGAATGATGCACATGCATTTTGGGAAGCCTCAGATGCGTCTAAAAGACAAGTATGACAGACGGAATGATCTGCGTGTGCATCTATCCAGATGGGTACAAACATATGCTAAAAAAATCAGAAAATATGTAGACCTAGACTCAGAAAATATGTAGACCCAGACTTAGAAAATATGTTGAAGAACAAAGGCTGTTAAAAAGACAAAGTCCTGTAGGCACTTGCAGAAAATTCTAGAACTCATAGCACAATCACACAAAAGGAGATTTGCATAGTGCGTCTCTACAAAGGTACATTTATAGGGATGTAGTGATCCACCCAGTGGTTTTGGCAGAGTCATTATGTAACCCCTTTTGCACCAGCGACTATGGAAGAAATTTAGATTTAAAAAAAATGCGCTAGCAACAAGATGGAATCAAAGTTGAACTATCTGATATAAAACTCAAAATGACCCACAATTGCAAAGAGAAATTCAGGAAGACCTGAAAAACTAGATCCAAAGTGAAGGAGAAGAGATCTTAAGACAAATAGATAAAAGTCCCCAATAAAGTCACTAGTTCTGTTATGGAAATTTATACACATCTAGTATGAGCTATTTCTTTGTAGTATTGGCCTAGACAAGACTATTAGATAGAGGAGTATATGAAATGTGAAAAAAAATATATAAACAAGTAGATCCCCAAACCATACAAGCATATCAATCATCCATACATATAGTTCCTTATTAATTTTTGTACCTGAGATCCACATAGGTTGATGGCGAGTATTGGATTTCGAAGCAAAGAATTCAACTCCAGCCTGGAGATCTTGTCCTCTACAATAGATTTGAATCCTACACACAATCACCACTAGGAAAAGCACACAAACGGCCTTCTGCAGAGGGTTGTCAAATGAAACAAATAAATATGAACAATTGATTATAAACACAAATTAAATGGAAAGGAACCCTTACTTCTACTAACCATGAAATGAATTGAATATAAAGAGTATAATACCATCATATAGATCATCTCCTCTGGATTTTGGCAGAGTGTCCCCCACTCCAAGCAATATGACCTTGGGACCAAAATAACTCACAATCTCTAATAGAATCATAATAGCAGAGTGATTCCAACTCTCCAAACCTATCCAACTCCAAAAATAGTCTGACCTCAAGGATGGACCAGTATATAAAGACTAAAAGGACTTCGAAGATGGATGAATGTAGATGCTTGGGGTAAAGAGAAGTTAGGAAGCTTCTCTAATAATGCACCCAAGCCGACTCGAAGAGATAAGATAAGTTGTAGCTTTGAATTGATCTCCTAGAAAAAGTAAGGCTCTAGAATGTGAATTAGGGTTGCCTCGAAGAGATAAGATAAGATGTAGCTTTGAATTGGGGTTGCAAGGACTGAACCGAGAAATCTCGACTCCAGCGACTATGAGTAAGGGTGGTCCATGCGACTGGAAGGCTACAAATGCTTTGTCAAACACTAAGTCCTAGCGACTAAGGACAAGACTAAGACAAAAGAAATGTCAAATCTCAAACAATTTGTCAACATTAAAATGACTCATGAATACTAACTCTAAAGAGCAATTATACATAGTTATGTTTTGAAAATTTTGATTTCCAATTTTATCGTGGCAAAGAGCATAGAAACTATAACATTAAATGTTTAATATTTTAGGTTGACTCTAAAATACTTATACTAAATATAATTTAGTTGATTCTTACAATTTCAAAATACACATGTACAATTATATTATAACTTTTAACACAATTTAAATATGTATAAACTATTTTTTAATTAATTATTTACCTTTTCAAAATTATTAAATAGATTTGTTTGTTGAGCATGTAACGTTACCTCATTCTATAGATAAATTAGGGTATTTCTATTTATGAAGGTAGATATATGTCATGCAATTTATATCCATTTAAAAGAATAAAAATAAAGACGATAAATGGGAAGAGATAAAGTGAGATACGGAATATGATTTGTCCATCGCAGTTGTCTCTTTAATTAATAACGAGATATCATATAGATGAATTAATCGACGTTGTGCCCGAGCAGAATTATCTCTCGTTTACGCTTCGTGAGGTATAAAGAAACAATCACTGTTCTGGATAAAGAGAATGCATACCAAATCAACGATTCCAAGCCATGTAAGTATTATTTCTCACTTTGGAGTTTTCAGTGTGGATTTGGATTGTCAGGGGCCCTGTGTTTTCAAATTATCAGAATCTCCCGTTAAGTTGAAGATAACCCTTTTGGAGAGATATAAAGCATAATGGATTTCTTTTATTCAAATTTATCAATCATAATTAAAGAAAATGAAAAACTGAAGAAAAAGAAAAAAATTTATAATCTGAAAAAATCGAAAAATTGAAAGAGGACAACGTGGGCAAGGTATCTACAGCTGGAGGTCGCTCCTTGGTTACGTCAATCGTGTAAGTATGATGCCACACGTCTTTGAATAATCTTTAATCTTTCAGTCTTTTTCTTCTTTTACCAATTAATTAAAAATAATATTTGCATCTCTTTTACTTTAAAAATTAATAAGAAAACTTTTTTTTTATAAAATATGACCAAATACTGTAACTTTTTGGTTTATACGATCGTGGAGTAAAAATCAGTTTTATAAAAGTAATATGTCATGAATTAATTAAAAATGTGAAGAATAGCCTTTAAGCATATTTTTTATTTCATTGTCAAGTAAAATCGCTCTTCTGTCCATAAACATCCAAGGTCGGTGGCATCTTGGACTAATGCTTTATTTGCTTTTACCATTATCAAGGTTTGTCATGGGTCATGTCTATCTGGAATATTACTCTATAATCTATTTACTTTCCTTTAAAACAACTAAATTATGCGGATTCCATATTCTACGCCATTTAATAAATTGAAGTGTGTTTAATGATCATATCATCACATCATCATAAGTTAAAAAATAAATAACATGATCATAAACACGATCTTATGAGTTGGTTGGTTGACTGTTTTTATCCTATTAGTTTAATATTGCATTGTGTTTTTATCTTATTAGTTGAATATTGCATTATTCCCATCCAAACAATACCTCAGGACTATCACGTGTCCCCCAATACAGATGAAGCGTTAAATCTCATGAAGAATGCAGCACAGTTGGTACTACCCTGCCGAGTAAGTCATGATCACTGTGGTGGCAAAGGTCACATTGAAAAATATAATAACCACGAGAAGAAACTGTGGAATCCACACTGTATAATGTCGGTCTGAATATGCAAGGAGGGGCTCCATCCTGCGTACCCGTCCACAAATTGATATAAGGCTGCGTAGTCACTCGACTCTCTCAGAGGAATATTTCCCAACTCTTCCCGTTTGTTTGATTGATTGTGCCTCATTTTCCAACTCTTTCTTCTCATTTCTTTGATTGGGGCTGCTTCTGTCAAACTAAGAAACATGGCAGCTAAGACTAACGCTCAAGCGAAGATTGATGAGAATGATTGGCTTATTCAGGTCAAGGAAAGTCTGGATATACTGCAAGAGGGTAAAGAAGACGGGGAGGAATTCAGTGTATCAATCTTTAATGTGCCGAAAGAGTTACTGGCACAGAAGCCCGAAGCGTACACGCCTCAATCCGTTTCGATCGGTCCCTATCACCACTGGAGATCTGAACTCTATGATATGGAGCGCTACAAACTGGCAGCTGCTCGCAGATTTCAGAAAAGAATCAATGGTCACAAGTTTGAGGCAGTCGCTGTGGAGGAATTTAAGAAGTGGGATTTGCAAATCCGGAGCTGCTATCACAACTTCATCGACTATAAGGATGAAACCTTCGCATGGATCATGGCGCTAGACGCCACCTTTCTTCTCGAGTGTTTGCAGTTTTATGTCAGACATGCCGATAAAAGCTCGGACATCGACATCAAGCAGCTGGGGCGAGTCTTACATCCGACTGGCACTGGTTCTACCCACAACTCCATTTTCAGAGATCTCATGATGCTGGAAAATCAATTGCCGCTCTTTCTTTTGCAAAATCTTTTGGAGTTGCAATTGGGTTCTAAAGCCAAGGCAGAAGAGAGGCTGTCGAGCCTGCTGAGGCTTGTGTGCCAAGAATTATCGCCTTTCAGCTTCAAGTTGCCCGAGGATACAAAGCTCCATATAAACGAGAAAGGGCACGTGCTTGAGGTCTTGTATTACGCTATCGTCCCTGCTTCCAGCAATCAAAATTTAACTTCAACTGAGGAAGAGAAAGAAACGGCTGATACAGAGAACATGTCAACCGTTACACAGGCTTTCAGTTTGCTGTGGAAGACTTTCTCCTCTATTAAGGTAGGTCCCTTTCGATTTCTTACAGATTTGCCTCGGCGGTTGCTGAACGGGAGGCCTCTGCGATTTCTGATGAAGTTGCCCTTACATCTTCTTTCTATTATTGGGAATCTGCCTGCTCTGAGTGCTCTGAAGAAACCCTTGTCTCTTTTTGTCGATCAAGATGAGATGAAATCTGAGGAGGAGGATGCAGAGGGAGCCGAAAAGGGGGAGGGCAAAGAATCCACCGAAAAGATCATACCGCCCACACGAGACGAACTAGCTATTCCATCCGTGGCCGCTTTATCCTCTGCGGGAGTCAAATTCGTTGCTACCGACGGCGACCTCACCACAATACAATTTAATGAGAAGACTGCGACGATTTACCTCCCCAAAGTAAGGTTGGATGCGAACACGGAGGTAATCTTGAGAAATCTGGTGGCATTTGAATCTTCTGCGGCTCCGGGTGCGCTGGTTTTCACACGATACACCGATTTCATAAACGGGATGATCGACAGCGAAGAAGATGTTAGATTGCTGAAAGAGAGCGGAATTATTACAAACCACCTCAGAAACGATGGAGAGGTTGCGAGCCTATGGAACAGCATGGGTAAGTGCGTCCCTCTCACAAAAGTTGCATATCTGGACAAAGTTATAAAGGACATTAACAATCATTATAACAGAAAATGGAATGTTGCTGTGGTGGAGTTTCTGAATGAACGTGTATTCGGGTCGTGGAAATTCCTTTCTCTGGTAGCTGCAGCGATACTTTTGGCGGTGACTTGTTTGCAGGCTTTCTGCTCTGTCTATAATTGCAAGAAGTGGTTTGACCAGACTGGAACTTAACCTAAATCTATGTTTGCTTATCATGTATTGTATGTATGCTTGTCATGTATTGTATGTATTGTAGTACTGAAAACTGCACCGCAGTCCAATTCAGGACTTTGGTTTCCAATTTGTTGTTACCTTTTCTGTGATTTTGTTTTCCTGCCGCCTGGCCAGGCATTATTGCCATCGTTGTAATAGAGCCGCTAAATATTAGATTGGTGTGGACAGAGGAGCGGACTCCATCTTTTGATAGTCAATTAATGTTGTTTAATTTTTATTTTTTTTAACTCGAGTATTTTAAGCATTCTAAGTAAGAGATTCTGGGACCTGAACATAAGTTTCCTCCGGACAACAAGACAGCAAGAGAATTGGACAATATTTGTGAAAAGCATCACAATCATAGCCAAATAATGTTAAAATACTGAGGAATAACCCCCATTCAAACCTATGTTCTATTAATTTGTTATAGACTAATTGCGTCGAAGCTGCGAGGTTAATTCGATCATCTCTGATAAATTTAGTGAGTTTACTCGTTTTAAAAGTTAAAAAAAACGTGGGATAAACCATGATTTTGGGTCTTCCAAACACGTGGGTAAATACTCATTTCCAAACACGTGGGTAAATACTCATTTCAATAGTTAAAGAGGAGTGGATAAATGAAAGGTAATCGCAGCATGCAGGATTCTATGCATTTTCTATCTGATCCATTAAAAATTATATCTTTAATGTTAATATTAAAATTAATTTCCATTTAAGGCTGAATTTTATTAATTTCAATAGAAAACACATAAATAAAGTTCAATTTTATCACTGGTAAAACGTTAATTTTTCTTTTAACGAAAATTAAGCTTTACCATTTATTATTAAAAATAAATAATATAGAGATATAACTTCAGAAATAATAACCTTATGTTTTCTTCTTAAATTTAGACTCTTGACATGACGCCACATAAAATGCATTCTTTTTTTATATTTAAATTTTTTTAATATAAATTAGAAAATTATATATATAATTAATATTTAAATTTTACAATTATATTTTTATTTTTAAAATATTTTGATTTTGTTTAATATAATTTTATGTTCTTAATTATTAAAGTAATTGTAAAATGTACCCATCATTCACGTTTTCATGCAGCTTGAATGTATATTATGGTATATTGAATTTTGCTTAATATTTAGTTTATGAGAGATTTTCAACCAACCAGTGTCGCATTGTAAGGACAAAGTTGAAGAATCAGATCAAGCTTTTTGCATGTTAAATAGTGAGAGCAGAACCTCCAAGGCTACAATTCTTGACCGGTAACGGCTATATTGGCCAACGGCTAAATATATCATTCATTTTTAGAGAAAAAAATAGGGTTGCAAAGAAATTTGCAAGAGAGGTGGTGAAACTCTAATTTTTAGGACTTCAAGAGCTTGTTCAAGCACTTAAATTCTAAATTAAAATTGCTCCATTGAGCATTAAAATAACCCTCGATGTCTTCTTCTTGTCCCTTGTAGAATGGTCTAATCTAATTCAAACTCCCAAAAACCTTTGTAATTGGATTTTGTCTAGAATTTTATCTAGATAACTCTTGAATATTTTTAAGACTTGTTCTTCCAAAAGAATTGGGCCTTTAGATAAATTATATCTTAAGAACTAAATTTCTCTCTTACCTATTTCCATTTTAGTTGTAGAAAAAACCAAACCATGCCTATACACCATTCCATAAAATTTATGCAGATTCTTAAGATGTTCTCGGAGATTTTTAGAACTTATCAAAATATCATCAATGTAGACAATTGTCCAGGGAAGGTCTTTAAAAATATGTTTCATCCTTTTTTGGAACTCACGAGAGGAATTTTCTAATCCAAATGGAATTATTTTTCACTCATAATGTCCATGGGGAACAACAAATGTTCTTTTATGCCTTTCTTGGGATGTTATGACAATTTGATAAAATCCAAGCTTTAGATCAAATTTAATAAACATTACTTTACCTTCGATCCCTTGTAAGAGGGCTGATTTATTAGGTAGAGGGTACCTAATTGGTTGTAAGACTTTATTTAGTGGCTTATAATTTACCACTAATCTAGTTTTTCCTATGTTTGGCTCTAAGTGTTTATTTACATAAAATCCTCTACATGCCCAAGCACTTTTAGACGGTTCAATAATTCCTTTTTCCATTAGGTATTTTATCTCTTCTTGACAAGTCTCAATTTCAGAGGGACTCATTAATGTTGCACAGGATTTCTGTGGAATAATATTCATTAAAGGATAATAGGAAAAGTTCACAAAATATTGTTCCCTATGCCACAAGGCATTTGGAGATTATGAAGTACAATCTTCTCTCATTTTTCTTGAGATTTCCTTGAGAACATTTTCAGAATGTATTTCTACATAACAAATATTGTGTTCCATTCTATTTTGTTCCCTAATAGAGGTCAAAGAGAAAACTGATTTATCCTGTTCTATTTTTTCTTCTGTCTCTTTATTTTTTCACACACTATCTTTATACTATATTTTTCAATTTATTCGTGCACTTGGACATTTCTTCATGTGAGGAGACAAACTCTTCTGGTCTAATAGCTTCCAGCATGCTTTTAAGGTCTTTTATTTTTTCTATAACTTCTTTAGATATTCTATTATGTTTTTCAATTTGGATCAATAAAAGAGCTTGGTTAACTTTTCTAAGTTGTTTCCTATCATAATGCTTGTAAGGGCCACAATAGAGGTTAGTAGGATCATAAACGTCTGGATTTACTTTATAACGAGAGTTGTTGGTAGTTGTAGGATGTTGGGAAACAAGTTTAGCTATTTGTTGTAAAAGAAAATATCTTTCAACTCTTAATGTTATTCTTTCTTGGACTTGCCAAACAGGAAGATTGTTAAGAATTTGATTAATCTCTTCTAACCTTTCTTTAAGATTCTCTTGTTTCAGGATAGAGAACATGAAAATGTCATATTATGGTCGTGGGGTTTGCAAGTTTTGGCAATATTCTTCAAAGCTTGGGTATTGAGAATTTGTATGGAAGGGTAGTAGGGACTGGTCTTCCCCCAATTTTATGGATCTAAGAGGCAAAATTGATCAACAAGGTTGCGAGTATCAGATTTAGAGGATATTGGAGAAAAGGAATCATTTTCTTTATCAACAAGAAGAAAAATAATATCATCTGACAAGGAAGGAGGAGTTGCAGAGTTTACAAAAGAAATATCCCACAATTCCAGATTAAGGTCATCTGTAAAGAGAGCAAAAAGATGAGAGTTTCGGGGGATTTTGGTACATTTATTAGCATAATGTCCTGGTTTATTGCAATTGTAATAGAGAGAAGACTTCTTCGGAGTAGATCACCTTTTAAGATAGGAATTTTTTGAGAAGGGACATTTGTAGGGCTTTGAATTTTTATAAAATTTGGCAAGAAGATCATGGGTTCATCTAGATTTGAAAGAGTATTTCTTATACTTTTTCTTCTTGTGCTCACATCGTTTATATTAACAAGATGCAAAATTTATGAATTGATGTCGTCTATTAAAAGCACCATATCACCATTTTGGCATTTTGCCAATATTCTTGCACAAAGATGTAGTAAATATATTATTAATTATTTTAAAATCCTTAGAGACCCTCTTTGCTAGGAAATTATCTTGGATTTCCATATCTATATGGCAGTCTGCCATAGCTAATGTCATACCATGCAATATGATGCCTTTCTCTTTGAAATAATTCTCTACTAAATCTGGAAGGACTCCTGGAAAGCTATGATATAATAATTGATATATGTAGGATCATTAGTTTTCCCTGCTTGTGTAAGTAATTTATGCATATAGCATAAATATTGTTTCTTAAGAGACAAATCTCCTAATATCTGAGACATGCAAAGAGATTGAAGATGTTTTGCATCTCATCCTAGTTGTTTGGATTGATTAAACTATAAGCCTAAGGATTCAAACAAATCACTATGAATTGTGGGAGAAACTATAAATTAATATTTGGTTGTTTGCAGCAACCAATGCCACCATTCACATGAAAGACTAGTAAATCTTGCAATAAGGAGATTAGCCATATGCTTTGGATTAATTGTACTATCTTCAGCTGATTTTGCAATACTCTAATTTCCCAAAAGTTGTAAGCCTTATTTAATCTCTTCTTTACTTTGGCAGCCAATGTTAAGGATGGGATGCTATGGCATATTGGCAATTAGTCTATTTAATCCCCCAATTCCCAAAGTTCCTATGTTTGTTGCCTTTGATGTACTTGTGGAAGATCCTGCCATAGATTCCTTGAGTGTGTTCGGTCCTTCAATTTCTAAGGGCAAAATATCTAGGTAGCTCTATTTATTTGGCAACAAAAGATCCAATTGACTGACGAAATTTAAATATTTACAAATACTGAAATAAAAATGTTTTGAAATCCCAAAATCCCATTATGGTTGTAAATCTGGTTCTATTTCACAAGCAAACAAATCAAGTGACTTGTGTCTTCTATGTCCAAACTTACTTTCTTCTTTTGTAATTTCTTGTTTGAATGGATCAAAGGCAGCAATATTCCTTACAGGATTTTGAAATGACTTAGAGAGTTCTATGAATCTATAATAAATATTTTCAAGAACGGAAATCCTAATATTTAACTATTCTATAGCCTTCTTTATTTCATCAGCATCACTTAAAACATGACATAAGATGGCCATTATATTTGAATTCTTTTTCAATCCTTATTTCTCAACATGATTAGCATATATTATTATGAGAATATCCTTATAGACATGACCCAAATTCTTTGTTGTTAAATTCGCTTGAAGATTTGAATAATTTAACATTTTGCATTCATTTGACACACTTGAATCTTCTGTATAGTATCTAATTGGCATATATTCTTGCTTGATTCTCCCATCAGATTGGTATTGGAGAAAAGGAATTGTTGGGAGATTTCTTCTTGGGATAAAAGAACATTCCCTTGTTGAGAGCTTGATTGTTATTTATGTATTTTCTCTTGGCAATGTTATTGAAAACATGTATAAATTGGGTGTCCTAGAGGTACCATACACAACCTCAATTTTTTTAATGTAGGCTGGACAATCAATGTGTTTTCTAAAATCAGAATGCTTTCCTTTCCCACTTTTTTAGAATGATTATCTTTAATGGGGTTGGAAGGATTTCTTAAACTAATTTGTAGTCCATGTATTCTTTTATAGTTGTCTTGGGTGTAGAGAAAACAAATTTTTTTCTTCTTTCAAAATTTTCTTCTTTAACCTTTTTCATTTATGCAGTGGATAGCATAAAGAATGCTATATCAGACCTGTCACGAAGAAGAATTGAAACCACTGAATGACGAGATTTGGTCAATAATGATGGCTAGATAAATCTTTGTATCATATAGAAGCTCTCAATAATTAAGTGAGGAAGTTGATATTTCTTTTGTCAAAGTAAAAGTGGTTGAGACTATGTGTTATGTATGTAGTCTTACTCTACTGAAAATCTAACACAAAGACTCTTGTACCTTGCCTTATGTATGTGAGACTCTTTAGACCTTGTGTGTTAGGTGTGTAATCAACTTAAAGACTCTCAAACCTTGCCTTATGTATGCGAGACTCTCTATACCTTGTGTGTTAGGTGTGTATTCAACATTTTTCAAATGTATTGCGCCCATGTATTTTCCGTTTGAGGTCCTATTACAACCTTGTAACCTGCTCATCACATGTGTGCCACTAAATGGACTATCACTACATACATGGGTCAAATAATTAAATACATGTGAGATGAACAAGGTCTTCTTAGTCAAAATTTTCTTATCTTCAAACCCACAATTGTTAGCATGCAGGCATCATGCCAACACATATCACAAAATTTCGTCGATTTTCCTTTATGTACTTATATTAACTCTAGATCAAGACAAAATGTAAACATCATCAATGAACTCCATGTTGGGTTCACCAACTATTTCCAAGGAAAACAATGCAAAGAGGGTAAATTTATTAAGTTATCTATATATAACTAACTATAGCTAACTTAGGCATAACTTTCCCACTCTTTACTTATTTGTATTAAGTTATTATATTATAATTAATCTATCTTTCTACCAAAAACTCATACTTGTAACTTTCCTATAGATATTATGAGCATTATCTACTTTAACAATAATCTCATTTCTTTCCAAATCAGATGTATGTATATTTTTTCTTCCTTAGTGTTCTCCTACCTTAGCCCAATTTTTTTTTATTTTTCTTCATACCCACTTGGTATTAGTTGCTAAGGTTGGTTCATGGTTAGAGTTCTTGTTCAAACCCTTAGACAAAATCCTTTGTCTTGATGCCTCTATCTTACCTACAAAATAACTAGTCCACACACACACACACACACACATAAAGGTTAAAAAAATCCATCCATTCACTTACTCAAACACATATAGGAAAACAATAAGAGATACTCTAATATTTCTTAATTAAAACCACTCATAGTTGTATATTGCATAATGGATGTAATTAGCACAAATTCATGACCTCCCCCATCGCAAGTGAAAATTAATTTCTTATGGATTAAACATCTGGATAACACTTAGATTTGACAGCCACTTGGCTCATGTAAATTCCACATGAGGATGGCACGAATGGTTTTATTTCATAACAATGTTTGTTCTCTCCCACTCTAGGTTTTCATACTAGATCTCCCTCGTAACTTTAATATTAATCATGGTGATATATATTACACAAATTGGTATTCATTGGGGTTGTGTATGGGTAGCGTCGTGGCCAGCCCGCACATTTCCTTAAGTCGATTTATAGACCATCTGCGCTATCAAATTGGGTCATTTATCTTTTTTGAAATGTTTGTTTCTACCTCCCTCCATTCCCGCATTCTTGATTATCCATATTCATTCATTGGTTGGTCATTTCATTGGTTTACAATGGTCTTCGCAAAGGTGGAGTGTGAGCATTGTAGCCATTTTATGCACCTTTCAACCTCCTCTCAGAGCATGGGGAATTTGGGATTTTTCTTGACCTCTTCTATTCATGGTAATGGTGCATCTATCACAACAAATGCTTGGCTTCCTCTCTATGAGTGTGCATATTTGAGTATTCTTCAACACATAGCCAACTCTCTGATTGTCTAGCAATGGCCTCCGTATTGCACGTTCAGTTCTATCTTCGTCTTGCAAATTTGGTTGTTAGTTGTGGAATTTGGGTCTCAATATTGTAAGCTTGTCTTTGGAAATTGTGGAAATTGAACACCTCCCTCTTTTGTATCTCATAACTCATGGGTCCCAGTGGGGTTTTTCCTTACTATGCACATGGTTTGCTTGGCTCATGCTCCATTGCCTCAAGGACAGTGTTGATGGGATGGATGGGCATACTCTGATAGCTTTTTGGTGGTTCACAATGGATATTGAAGCTCTAGAACATCCTACAGTTAGTTGATGGTATGGTTTTGTATGGTTCTACAATGGTTTCTCACATAATGGCTCTCATCAAGGCTATTAATGTTTTTTTGTTGTTTCTTGTCATGGATAGGCCTATTGGTTAACCAAAGGTATGTGGTTTGTGCAATAGAGTTTGGAAATGCTACAAAGGATCTCAATGCATTTCATTCAGCGTAGTGGTGGCTCTCCATACTAGCAGCTCTCTGTGCAACACTTCCATTTCTTCACAAAAATTCATTTTGTATCTTAACTATCAATGGGTAGCTCAATTTTTCACTAGTTTAGTCATATTTACTTCTTCAAGTAGGGCTCCCACAATTTTTCTCTCATGCATGTCTATGTATTCAAGGATTATGCTTTCTTTTTCTCGTCCAAATTGTTGAAAAGGGAAACTTTTATTCTTAACTCTATATCTATTGTATTGGTCTATTTTCCTAGTGCAAAGACTAATAGTACAACAAAATATATCATGTAAAACATTAATATAGTAATATAAATGTGAGCTTTACACAAAAAAGAACACAAAATCATGACCAGGTAATCATATATATTTATCTAGGGACCCTGAAAATTGATTAAAGACTTCTATGTTCCTCCTAACCATGAACTACACTTCTTAGTAGTCCCCCCTGAGCTCTACTCCATTATGTCAGAAGAACAAATCAGTAGTTCATTTCTTTTTCTCACCTCCTTGACCCTTAGCAATGTCCTGTTAAGTTTTTGGTATAGGTACAATATTTCTCTCCCAATATCCCTTTCCTATTCTCTAAAATGTCCACTTTAAGTCAATTTCATTGCATGACATTTATCTCCAGTAATGAATTTTCTTAGTGGTTTGCACAACCAATAGTTCAACTGTGGCAAAAGGAGGATTTTTCTTGTTTAGTTCCTATCCCTTCTTGGTCATAATTGATTCCAATTGTTTTCCTAGTAGTTAGGAGTCTAATACCACATGTTATCCCTTAATATGTTTTCAAGAATGCTAATATACAAAATAATGTTTAGATGTTTTATAATTAGAATAACTATTCACAAGTCCAATACACACCTGACTCCTGTTGGAGGGAGATTGTTGGATATTGGATAAGCCAACGCTCCCCATGTGTTTCACAACATGGACAAACCACCTCTTATGGATCATTTTCTCTAGCAATGTGATCGTTGACTAACACTTGCAAATTTTGGTGTAATAGAAATCGTGATTCCAAAAAAATTACCAGAAATATTACATTAATTGAACACAAAAGTCTATGTTAAACATTTTGTAATGTGATGTGGCTCTTAATCGTTTACGAGGTTTTATAAATAATCCATCACAATATTAAGTAAATTATATAAAAATAAATATAATTAGCATCTGCAGTCTACTTAATCCATTTACAAGAATAGTTATAACCACAATAGTAATATGAAATTAACATATATTCATTATTTATTTTAAAGATAAATTATATTAAGGTAGTAAGGCATTTCTCTTTGAAAAAACTCCACATCTCTGGAACGCCGGATTGAATGTTAAACAATTGAAGATTTCTATGCCGTCAATTTAATAGTTAGAAAAACAGTTAACGAACATAACAGTTAAGAAAAAACTACATACAACCCCAACCCTTCCTGTCAAATCTACAAACCCTCCAAACTGACATTCCTCAGTGCGCGGCTGAAACAAGAATGTAATACATATTTTTCTCTTGATGAACTGAACATTTTGGCAGTACTGTATTAAACAGATTAGAGATTTGCTTCTGTATCTAACGTTTTCGTGGTTCTTTTTAATGTCTGTGTTGCATTTGAGGCATTACGTTTTGTTGGGTATTTTGAATCAATGGAGATGTCGTTGATTTTTGTGGTGTTTTGGACATGAAGAAAAGTGCTACATCCACAATGTTATTTTTATATTTTTCCCCGAGTACATCTTTATTATTTTATTTTTATATTTTTCCCCGAGTACATCTTTATTATTTTATTTTTTATATTAGTCTTCAAATCAATATGGGAAAAACGTATTTTATCAAATTGTATCGATAAAAATGTTTTTAGATAATCTCGAATTGTTTTGGACATGAAGAAAAGTGCTACATCCACAATGTTATTTTTATATTTTTCCCCGAATACATATTCATTATTTTATTTTTTATATTAGTCTTCGAATCAATATGGAACAAATGTATTTTATCAAATTGCATCAGTAAAAATGTTTCTAGATTATCTTAAATAGAATCAGAATGATCATATTTCATTGCATTTTCTTCCTTCAAAGGTCATCTTCCTGGATTGCAAATTGTTCCCCTTGCTCTCTTTGAAGGCCATCTTCCTTCTTCTGTCATCAAGAAGACTACGTTCCTTTGTGAGGCGCCTCAAGGCTTTCTTAGAAGGCAGTGACTAGGATATATATATATTTCAAGTAGATAAATAATGAATTATGTATCAGTGGATTAGTGGGTTAATGTGAGGGGTTGGATGGTGCGAAAGACCAATAGAAGGTTATAGGGTAAGTAGTTACCCTAAGTGTTTATTATGGATCGAAATACATTGTAGCCGTAGCCAAAGCAAAGTAGTTTAGCCTAAATATCATCTTTGAAAGGAAGAAAAACTCCTTAAATGTATCTTCCATGTAAAAAATAATAACTGTAAATTTATCAATTCACTGCACTTTCTTATAATACTTTATCTGAGTGTGAATATCTTCTTCCATTTGGATATAAATTTTGTTTTTTGGTGACTCATTTTGGTCATGGAATTTTCAGTTGAGAAAATGTATTTTATCAAATTGTATCAGTAAAAATGTTTTTAGATTATCTTGAATGGAATTGGAATGATCATATTTCATTTCATTTTCTTCTTTCAGCCGTCGTCTGCAAATTGTTCCCCTTACTTTCTTGGTCGGAAATTTTCCTTCTTTTGTCATCAAGAAGACTATGTTCCTTTGTAAGTGGATATATATCTCTTTCAAGTAGATAAATAATGAATTATGTATCAGTGGGTTAGTGGGTTAATGTGATGGGTTAGATGATGCGAAAGACCAATAAAAAGTTATAGGGTAAGTAGTTATCTTATGTGTATATTATTGATTGAAATGCATTGTGCTTATAGCTAAAGAAAAGTTATAATCAAAAAGTTTAGTCAAAATATCATCTTTGAGATGAAGAAAAACTCTTTTAATGTTCCATATAAACATTCCATATAAACATTAATAACTAGAAATTGATCAATTAGCTACACTTGTTCTATAATACTTTATCTGAGTTTGAATATCTTCTTTCATTTTGATATTTCTTATTTAATTTGGAAATAAATTTTATTTTTTGGTGATTTTGATTAAGAAATTTTCAATTGAGATTTGGTAAATTAAATTTATTTTTTTTGGCAGTTCAGGGTGGTTAAAAAAAATTCAGTTGAGATTTGGTTGGTGTAGTGTAATATTAAGTTTCCATGAAAATAATGACTCAACAATGGTTGCAATAATAAATTGTCCCAATAAAATAAAAAATGGTAATTAGAAATCCATTGAAATCCATTTGGTTGCAATAATAAATTGTCCCAATAAAATAAAATTGGTAACTAGAAATCCATAGAAATCCATTTGCAGCAATCTTGTAAGATTTTATGGTTAAATAAGGTAATTTCTTCATTACAAAACTAAAACTAAAACACCGGACTATGTTGCCATGCAATATGTGTTCCACTCTTGAAGTTGTCGTGTAGCACGTTTTACAAATTGATTTTGTGGTTTAATAAGTTAATAATTGATATGTTAGAATGATAGGATATACTTACATAGCCACATTAGAAAATGTGCTTGATATATGTATATATCTCAGTTTCCTTTTTTTAAAATGAATGGGCTGAGCATAATTATCCATTTTATAAAGCCACCTATTCACATAGGTCAATATGTTATTTGATAATTTGCATGGCAATTTCATAATTATATTAATTAAACTTGAAAAGACGTCCATATATTCACTTGACACCATTTGTTTCTCTTTTAGACAACCACATATTCACTTGACAACATTTGTTCCTCTTACTTTTAGAAAATGTGTTTGATATATGTATATATCTCAGTTTCCCTTTTTTAAAATGAATGGGCGGAGCATGATCATCCATTTTATAAAGCCACATATTCACATAGGTCAATATTTTATTTGATAATTTGCATGGAAATTTCATAATTATATTAATTAAACTTGAAAAGACGTCCATATATTCACTTGATACCATTTGTTTCTCTTTTAGACAACCACATATTCACTTGACAAATTTTGTTCCTCTTACTTACTTTGCATAGAAATTTCATAAATATATTAATCAAAAGTGAAAAGACAAACATATATTCACATGATACCATTTGCTTTATTGAAAAAATGTGAAAAGGTAAACACTTATTGACATGCTATCATTTGATAAGATCATTTAAAGATAAATAACTCTATTACGCAAATGTGAAAAGATAAATATTTATTTACATGATTGTTTTTCGTATTGGATAATAAACATAATATAATTAAATACCTTAAATAAATAGTAAAAATAAACATAGATCTAAATAAGTAACCATAATGATTTAAATCATAAATTAATAAAAAAAAAATAAATTGACATATTCACATAAACCATAAAAAATTTGAAATAAAAAAGATAAATGATATTACTTCAACGACCAGCAAACTTTTATCTACCCTATAAACATAAACATGATTATAACTTATGAATAGACGGAATAAGCTGTCAGTTTTATAACATTGTTATCATCAACACGAACCAATAATTAATATATCGTGCAATTATTATCATTAACAGGAGCCAATAATGCATATATCGTGCATAGATTAACACATTTGCAACGCAAAGGTCAAGTCAACTGCTTCAACATTTGTGCATTATCTACCAGCTTGTCTTTAGACGATGGAGGAAGTGAATCTTTACCACCAGTTTCATGGTAATGGACGCTTAGGACTGTACCTTTTCATGTCTTAGATTGGATCCTTCTAGATTTTCAGTACGTAGGGTTAAAATGGATGGAGGTTTATTTTATAATTAATTATAATTATAATTATAATTGATAATTATAATGTTTATATTTATTTTTTTAGTTTTAAAATGTTTTATTGATAATTATTATTTCATTATTATTATTTCAGTATATTTTTATTTATTTTTTTAATGAGTCAAACTGTTTATATAACATTACATATTTTAGGAGATGGGTTTTTTAGATAATTAGTTTTTTAAAATTTTTGTTATTTTGTAATGAGTATTATATGAATATTCTAAGAGCATTTACACCATTACACAACATCATTATTCCCGTATATTTTTATTTTTGGATTTAATTTAAAAATATTATAAAATAAACGATTAAAAATAAAGTAGTTTATAAAATATATTTTAATTTTTATGATTATAGTTTTGGAGCTAAGTGTTAATGGATAAAGCCATGGTACGCTACTGGTATTGCTAAACGAAGCTTATTTACAAGTTAATAATATCCATCTCTTAAAACAAGATGAATATCTCATGTTTAAATTAAAATATTTTTATATTTGAAAGTTTATTGTAAGTATTAAGTTAGAAGTTAGTAACATCCATAGTAATATTCATGTTTAAAAATATTTTTATATTGAAAGTTTATTGTAAGTATTAAGTTAGAAGTTAGTAACGTCCATAGTAAAATGAGATTAATATTCTTACTTAAGAATCGTGTTATATCATAAATATTGAATTTTTATATGATCATTCAATAAATTTAAATATGTTACAAAATCACCATTTTAATTTATATTGTAAAATAAACTTTAATTTAAAGTGAAATAATAGAAAAATGTAAACTATTCTATATTATTGTTAATTGTGTGATCTTATTTTTCAAGAGATTGTTATAACTCCTCAACTATCTGTAAGCCTATATGTATAACATTGGTTTATTGAATATGTATGACATTGGTTTATTGAATGTGTAGAGTGTTGAGCGCAGACACTCTCAAAGTTGAGTTGGTCTCACTTGAGAGCTGCAAATTTCTTCCCTATTTTGTATTAATTTTAATTTCATATCATAACATCGCGATCTAAAATGGAATCTCTTGTGTCTTTAATTAGCTTTGTGGGTCAGTCTCTTGTGTGTTTAATTGTTAATTGGAAGAGGCATTCCAGTTTGTTTGATTGTGAACCTGAGGTGGAGGAACTATTCTGTGCCACTGTTTGAGCCAATTGGTATTTTGTAAATCCTTTGCCACATTTGAGAGTCGTATCGGGGAAGCACATCGGTGTTGTTGATCGCAAAACGTGAGGAGTTAATGGCGTTTGTCCAATAGGTTTTTGGCTACCTGCCCAACATCTGGTGCATAGATCTTGTAAATAGATCTGCTTCCTTGAAGTAATAGAGTAACGGCCAACTATGGTTACTCGAGAACCTAAACAGGTAGAGTTGGAAGTGTTATTCGATCCCGGACGTGTGTTTAACATTGCTAGACATATTATGAAATTTTATGGAAAACGAGATAATGAGTAAATGAATAGAATATTATCTTTATCACTTTTAAACAATTATAAGAATATTGAATTAGGCTTTTATGATCCATATCAATTATAAGAAGAGTTTTGGCGAAAATCACATGAAGTAAAACCTTTGTCCACACGTTTCGAACAAAAGTCAAGACAAATTGAGAAGCCGGATCATAGCTACAAAATAAATAGGAATAGCAGATCTTCAAACTGCGAAGTTTACCATCACTAGATTATTTAATATTAAAAAGTCAAAAGTAATTCCAACTAATAATAGAATAATATCCTAATTTTGGGGAATTAATAACTCATTAATATTTAATATTAGAAGTTATATTATTAAAAATTTCTTAGATATTTAAATTATCTAATTGTTTTTTTTAATTTCTTATAATTTTATCCTATCAGAACTTTAAGAGGGCATTTTATTTTTATTCGTCATATATATTAGGTGATAAATATTATTTTTATTAGTATATATAATAAAGGTTCTATTTATATTAATATGTTATAAAGTTAATTATCAAAATAAATAAATAAATAAATAAAATAAAATAAATAAATAAATAATGAAAATAAATAAAATAATAAATTAATTAAATAAAATTTATATTTTTAAAAAAAAGAGAGGAGAAGTTTGGTTATATTTATATGCTCTAATATTAATTTATGTTTTGGTTATAATTATATGCCTTAATATTAATTTCATTTAAAAAAAAGAAGAGGAGGGTTTTATAAAACAAAAGTCATTCAATTCTCTATAGATAAACTTATATTTCTAAATCATAATTTATTTAAATTATATTCTCAAGGTCAAGGAAAATGCTTAATAACAAAAACTGTGAAAAGGAAAGGTAAAAAATAGAACGAGCCACAGATTTTAAACACTAGAAGGACAAGAACAGGATGATAAAAAAAAGGACTTCGACAATTAAAAAGGGGGGAACGGGGAAAAAAAGGAAGAAAGGAAGGACTAAGAAGAAAGGGCAGGGGAAAAAAAGGAAGAAAGGAAGGACTAAGAAGAAAGGGCAGGGATCCAGCAACTACTAATTTTCCAGCCATGATCTCTATTGAGATTATTGGGCCTTTTTTTCTCATTTCAATCGCCTCCGTGAATTATAAAATTACATTATTATTTTTAAAAAATAATATTATTAATTCTTAATAAAACATATATCACTTTTTATAATAAACTATAATGCTCTATATAAATAAATAAAGAAATTCAAGAAATTCAAAAAAATTATAAAATTAACATTTACACTTTTATCTATTAAATTTAATATCTAAATATTAATATCATTAAAACTAATCAAGTTATGATAGTGTTGTGTATTTATTCTCATATATGGGTAATACTTCATAAATAAAATATAGTGTTGCCTGAAGAGAAACATAGTTCAACTTAACTTAGAACTTTTATATACTTAAATATATTTATTTTAATATTATTTTTTTAAAACTCAGGCTAATACATAATTGAGGTTGAGATATTAATTTTTTTCGTTGTCTTCGATCTGTCTTGTCACTCTATAGAAATAACAGATTCTGAACTCCTTAGTCTCACGCAAATAAAAAGAAAGATGATCCTACGATTCACACTATAGAAATAACAGATTCCGAACTCCTTAGTCTCATGCAAATAAAAAGCAAGATGATCCTACGATTATCTGCAACTTCTCAACAAATCTTGTTCTAAAAGATCAATGACACCTACTGTCATATATCAATCTCCCCCCTTAGCAATTATGAAGATTTTGTAATATCATGCAAATCAAAAGTGGGATGATCCTGTGACTTACTTGCCATTCAAGAAATAGACGATTTGGCCTGCAAAATAGTGCAACGATAGTTTAAATACAACCCATCGAGGCACTACCATATTGACTATGACTTGGGGTCATTTGCTGAGGTAGTTGCATTAAATTAAATTGAAATGAAATAAGCGGAGCTGAATAAGTTTAATTCTGTTTAATTCTGTTGAAATAGAAGTTCTCCTTTCAGAGTGCACTCAAATGAAAGAACATAGGGTTTAGTCAAAACTTGGTTTAACTTTAATCCTTCAAGAAAAGTTAATCAAATGAACTAAATTTGGTTACAAGGTCATCTAAATTTTGGCCTATGGATGTGGCTCTGAATCTTGCAAAAGGTTGAGTAAGATCTGTAGAACTTTTCAATTGTAATGCACATATCAATGATATAAGAAATGTTCATGTATATCCTCTTTAAATATAGCCACTTCGTCCAACTAATGGAAAACTAAAATAATCTCTGTAGTTAGAAGAAATATTTAAAGGGAAATCCATTCTATGTAAATAAGTACTTAAAAGCATTGATTGTTTCATCTTTAAAATATTTAAAGGAAAATTTGTTCTATGTAAACAAGTACTTAAAAGAATTGATTGTTTCATCATTAACTATCATCACCATATCGAGTTAACTAAACACAATTTCATGCTAAAACCTGTAAGGAAAATAAGATTATTCTATTCATTACATACAAAACGAAAATTGAGGGAAGGTAGCATTCCAATTTGACGAAAAAAAGAAATGTTGAAAAAGAATACTCTGTCTACCATGGTGGGAACAAAAAGTGAAGACAAACATAGTGGAATCTTGGTTCTAATCTAAAAAATCGAAACATTATCGCGTCATTTTGTGTTTATAAGTTCGTCCACAAGAGGTCATGCGATCAAGTCCCCTGGGAAAAGTAATAAAACAATGTAGTGGTTCTGGAGGAGGGAATGCCCACATGTATTCAACCAATCTGGCAAGGAAGAGGCCCCTGATCAAGAGAAGCTTTGTGTAGCAGTGGCCTATCATTGTACCCAATTGTAACTGAAAATACTGGTGTTCAAACCTATGGCGGATGTTATTTTAATCGTCTAATACCAAAATCAAAATATGGAGATAAATAGTGATTAATTGAGTGACAAAGCGTGTGTGAGGATGGAAGCTAATGAGCCAACATCATTGAAGGGTAGAAGAAATAGATAATGAGAGGGTAATAATGGGAGGGAAATAGAGTAGGATATATGATTCCATTGCTTCCCCCATAGGATGAAGTCTTGGCATATAAGAGGCTCTTGCTCAGAGGCTTCAAGCCTCTTCCTCACCAAGTTTGTTTTCTTGGGAGGACTAGTTGAATGCATTGGGTGGGGATGAATGAATACCTCTTGAAATCGTATGGAAAGTGAGAATGAATGATATGAAAGTTCTCTCCTCAATGGAAGTGGGAACCCTCCTCATGTAGGAGAACAAATGTTACAAGCCACCTTTAGACAAAACTAAAGTTAAAAGGAAGCAGAGAGACAGACTCACAATGGCATGGTTTAAAGGTTTCTTGGGATAATGACCCTCTCTTTCTTGTGCAAGGATTCTCAAGATGAAAGAAACAAAATTTTCGCTGATGTTTTCCTTTCTGTTCCTTAGTATGGAATGTGATATGTGATTTTAGTGAATTTTTAAACAACCTCATCCATTTGTCACTTAGAGTTCATGTAATTTATGTAGAAAAGTGACTTACCTCTTCCTCCACCAATGTTTTTTTTCCTATACTTGTCCCTTTTTGTTCCTTACTATGGAATGTAATTTGTGTTTTCAATGAATTTTTTAACAACTTAATCCATTTTTCACTTAGAGTTCATGTAATTCATGCAAAAAAATGAATTACCTCTTCCTCATCTAGTGTTTTTTTCCTATACGAGGAGTTTCATAACTCTGTGTTTTGATTTTCTTAATTCAACTTCATATCTAATGACTTGGTATGTACTAACATGTTCTTAAGATTTGTTTATGTTCAACTCCAAAACCCTTCAGTGCATTTCTCAAATCTTTGGCATTCCTTTCAAATCAAATTAGTCACATTTCAAGCATTTAAGAATGCCAATTTCAAATTGTCCTATGAAGGCCGAGGCATGGACAAAATATATAGACAAAATGAGGAGGGAAATGTAGCACTGGGGAATGCAATGGATTAATTTGGATGGGAGGATAACTTTAATTAATTCAATTCTCTCCGCCATCCCCTTATACCAATACACAATTGTAAAAGCTCCAACTGGGATCCAAAAGAAAATTGAGTTAATCATAAGGAAGTTTTTTTGGGAGGGAGGTAAAACGGAGACAAAACAATTCAGTTTACTAAGTTGGAACCAAGTAACAATTCCTTATGAAAAAGGAGGAATATCCATGAGGCATCTAGGTTTGATGAACTCAGATTTGGGAGGAAAACTCATATGGAGGCTAATAACTAGAGAAGATTCATGGTGGAAGAAGGTTATATAGCATAAATACATAAGCACCTCATGACATCAACTTCTCACCTACCAGATTCCTAATAGACCATGTTTGCAAATTTGAAAGCTATGCAAAAAGGATCTTCCCTTTATACAAGCCAATTCTTATAGAATCCATGGGGGGGACAAGAAATAAACATTTGTACATACAACATTATGGGTAAGCTTTCTCTCTCCTCCTTATAGGACATTCAATATCTCGAGTTATGGCTTCAAAATAAAGGAAATTTAAAATTGAATCAAATGTCATCTTGGAATCAACATGAAAATACATAGGATATATGGAATCTTCCTACAGTTGCCCCTGAGCTTCTCCATCAAAGGAACCTCCTCCTCCACCCTCTCAAGGGAGTGACCCCTATTCGTTTTAGGCAACAAGACAATTTCAAACGGAAGCTAACTGGAAGAGATTATTTAGTCAAATATGGATATGGAAAACTCCAAGATGGTATTGAATAATATCCATATGGCCCTTTTGGAAAATTGTTTGGAAACCTGAAAGTCTCCCCAAAATCAAAGTCTTCATATGGACAATGCTCAAGGGGAATATTCTCACAACTGACAATCTCGAAAAATAAGGCGTCCATTGTTCTTCAATCTTGCGTTTTTTATTTAAAGTTGAGGAAACCATTCATCATCTTTTCATTTCATGCAAATTCTCAAAAAATTGTTAGCAAGCCTTGGTAAGTCCTCTCCAAGTCCAATTAAATTCCACTCTTAGCATATATGAATCCTTTGTCAATTGGAAACCCAGTTATCCTTATTCTTTCAAAAAAAAATCATGCTTTAATGCTTCTGGACTAGCCTTCCGACTATTTTATGTTGGGAGCGCTGGTTAGCAAGGAACAAATATATATTTCAAAACAAAATTCTTGAAACAAGGAAATTCTCGGCCAAAACTTGGAGTCTTTCCATGGAAACCATTTTCTCCGATGGTAACAATAAAATATATATCAATCTATTACAAAATGAAGAGAGACATTAGTTCAACTTCATCTTGGATAGATCACCCCACATTGTTTGTCTACCCATGAGAAATATTCTCAGTTCAGTTAATTGGAAGGTGCATTTGAAAGATCAGACTTTGAGGGATTAGCTAAAATCTCTCAGGTGGACTTGCCTCTTCTTTGATGGTGCCTCTAAATCAAATCTCGATCAAGCTAGTGCTGGGGGTTTCATTATCAATCATTAGCGATCAAATTAGTGTCATTCGATTGGGGTTAGGTATTGCTTCTGGACTAGCCTTCCAACTATTTTATGTTGGGAGCGCTGGTTAGCAAGGAACAAATATATATTTCAAAACAAAAATCTTGAAACAAGGAAATTCTCGGCCAAAACTTGGAGTCTTTCCATGGAAACCATTTTCTCCAATGGTAACAATAAAATATATATCAATCTATTACAAAATGAAGAGATACATTAGTTCAACTTCATCTTGGATAGATCACCCCACATTGTTTGTCTACCCATGAGAAATATTCTCAGTTCAATTAATTAGAAGGTGCATTTGAAAGATCAGACTTTGAGGGATTAGCTAAAATCTCTCAGGTGGACTTGCCTCTTCTTTGATGGTGCCTCTAAATCAAATCTCGATCAAGCTAGTGCTGGGGGTTTCATTATCAATCATTAGCGATCAAATTAGTGTCATTCGATTGGGGTTAGGTATTGAATCTAATAACAGGGATGAGGCCTATGGTTTCCTTCTTGGTGTTCAAATCCTTTGTCAGCGCAATTTCAAAAATTTGATAGTGATTGGAGATTAAATTATCCTCATTCATCATATGGTTAAAAATACGATTCCAAAAAATGCCGACCTTGGAAAATTTGCTCCCAAATTCAACGTCAAATGAAGATTTTGGGAGCGGTCTCCAATTATCATGTCTTTAGAGAAAATAATGGCAGGGTGGACGAATTGGCAAACAATGCATGTTGCAGACCCGAAGGAAAAGCAAGGATCAGTGAGGATATTTTTATCAAGTATATTCTCTAATTTCTTACTTGATCACATGCAAGAAAGGACTCCATTCATAATCATTTCCAAAAATTGTCCTTCCCACTTTGGCGACAGACCTTTCAAAAAACCTTAGCATATCCTTATAGGTCAAAGCTCTAATTTCCAAGTGAATAAGAGTATCTTCTCGAGCTATTCTCCTTTGAAATTTACTCAAATCACAATTTTTCATTTGACTCTTCATAGAGTTCTCGTGATTGTGTCTTGCTCTCTCATTTCCATAAATTCTCCTCATTTGTCCCCTCTGAGCCCCATTCTCTCCTCTAGTGCACAACCTCCCTCTGAGTCTCTTTCGTTATCTTCTTATTTGTTCTCTCTGCCCTACGGTGCTTCTTGTCTCTGTTGTGGTTCCTTTTTCAGTGGTAGCATTGTGCTCTTCCTTCTCACTTTACAAACCCATTGCACTTACATCAAAATCTCCATAAATCTCAATTCACCCCTATGCCCTCTCCTCCTTTCTTCCAATGGCTTCGATTCATGGTTGTCCCCATTTTATCTCCCTCAAAGAAGAACTCGAACAGGTCAAAACTATGCATAATTAGTGGAAGGAGTGTTTCTCCATAGAGTTGGGGTTCTTATATCATTAATGCATCACCCTAAAAAATTCTCTTGACAAGATTGTCTAATGTTGGTCCCATATCGAGCATGCCCTGCACTCTCTACGAGACATGGTCAAAAATAAATTTGTTGAGAATTGAAGCTCTAACAATCAAAGCGGTGTACATCTAGAGAAAGAGGAAAAATCCGTCAATCAAGAGTAGGAGTAGATAGACCCAACTCCGCCCCACACCCCGTGACTTTTTTTTTCTCTAGTGTTTTGTTTCTCATTATAGTGAAAAATGAAAAATAAATGTATTATTCTACTGCAACAATATGTTAGATTCTACAAGTTAAATGTAGTAGGTAAAACATGGGTTTTTCAGTTTCATGTAAAAGGAGGAAAACACACATCTAGGAGTTTTTCTCTGATTCCCCTCCTCATCTCCTTAAAAGCATTGTACCAAGGTGTCAGCGTCTTTTTTTTCTTTTCAAATGAATATATCATAATCGACAGTGTTAAAAAAAAGAAGAAAAAATAAATATTATTTTTAAAGTAACTTGTTTTGTTTATATTGAGTTATATGTCTTCTTTTAATTTGTAAATGATGAATATATTTCACAGAGTTGGGTCTATTTGTAATTTCTCTAATGGAAATTGTCATTCAAGTGATGGCACCATTGAATCTAAGTGATCCAACAATCAACCTTCATACTCAACCTTGACTAGGGTATTTTTTTGTTATCTTACAAAAAAATGTAGGTTTTTTATTTTAGGAATTTTTGAGTGCTTTAATTTAGGATAATTGATTTTGGCTTTTACTATTAAACTCTATCATATGCTATAAGTTGGATTATAACAAATTGAATTTGCTAATGTTACCTTTGCTCTCAATTAAAGATTGAAAACAAAATCCTACAAAACAATCATATTCCAACTGTAGGATGACATAGTGCAAATTACAATATTGTTGGCCCATAAACAAAGTTAATCTTTTGCATGCTTTTACAATGTTTGAAATTGTTGAATTGGTGTTGAGTATCAACCACATCCATGATTTTTCTCCTCATATTACAAGACGAATAATAATTTAACTCCACTCTTTTCCCATTCTCCTCATGTTAGAGGACGAGTAATAATTTAACTCCACTCTTTTCCCACACCACTGCCTTATAGGGTTTCTTTTACGCAATTGCTAATTTATACACAAACTCACACCCTACACCTTTTAATCTGCATATAGCTTGTTGTGTAGACTTCTATCCAAACCAAAAAATAAATAAAAATTATAATAGTTAGTAACATCATTCTAACCATTCATAACATTTGTGAAGTTCTCATCAACAAAGGGAACGTATCGCTTGTACGTCTAAATCTGCACACGAAACGAAATGAATTTGCTTGAAAAAACAAACGAATTTGAGATATCCACTTGTTTGCCTAGAATTTAATATGCTTTGTGTCACGTATTTTATTCATTCTCCAATTTCTGCAAGGAATTTCGCTGTGGCTACTTAAACTCATGCATCAAAGCAACAAAGTGTAGTGATATTTTCCTTTATAATGTAAATTTAGATTAACAGCCTTTTTTAAGTCAGATAGATGACCATTACAATTGAATTTATGTTAATTTAACATATTCAAAACCTTGTATAAAAAAATGGCATATTTAAATTTTTTTTTTTTTGAATATGTGATAATTTGTCACAAAAATATTTGTTACGGTTAGATTTATCTTAAGTATCGATCTAGTATGTGTAGATAGATCA
>APFE031696637.1:169693-184316 GCA_000404065.3 Pinus taeda | reverse complement strand
TATTGAGCCAAGAGGCTCATTCTATGTCAGTGGGTCCATTCCCTTAAAAAAAAATAAAAATAATAAAAAAATACATTCTAAATAGAAAGATAATATTGATTAGAATAAAAAAAGATGAATATGATGTAAAGTAATTAGGAGTAAAAAAGTGTCCATAATAAGTTTAAATCTTATACATTTCAAAAATATTTCAATTGTACTTAAAAATTATGTTCTAAATAGAAAAATAATGTCTGGTATAATAAAAGAAAATGAATATCATAAAGTAATTAGAAGTAAAAAAAAAAAAATGTGTCTTAGAAACTTTAAATCTTATACTTAAAAAAAAATATTTCAACAAGATATTTAAATAATCTATTTGGAAATTTATGTCAACTGTAACACTCTATGCTGCACACATTTATTTTGTTACCAAGTTTTACTTATTACTTCAAACTCTTACTTTTCTTAACATAGACTATTAAAGAAATTAAGGTTGAAAAGTGAGAACATATATTGTTAGTTTTATTAAAGAATTTAAATAGTTGGTTGAAGAACTGAAAGAAACAGTTAAATAACTCTTGTGAGATAGTTACAAACAGTTTCCTATCTTTCTTCTCCTGAAAAAGGAAAGAGAGGAGAATCCTTAGGGGTTAGAGGAGGTGAGACAAAATCAAGAAAGTAGGAGATATGCTGCTCAAATTTTCCTTGAGCTAGGGATAAGTAACCAATGGGAAAAACTATGGACAACAGTTGAACTGGCATGTGACTCTCCTGATGCCCAAGATACCAAAATGTATCCAACTTATTAGCTTTCTCCTGATGCCGAAGATACCAAAATGTATCCAACTTATTAGCTTTTAGGAGCAAGAAGAGCTAGGAGGGGGATTCTAGATGTAATTTCCAGATTCGTGGCTAGATGGAGAGACCTTCCATAGGTGGAGAGACCTTCCAAGAACAAAAAGTATTTATACTATTTAAACAAGAAGAAATATATAAGTAATAAATTATGTGCTTAGTAATCATTGATAGAAAATCATTACTCTTAGTCAAGAATGGATAATTATCAGCATAATTAATTTACTAAGTATTTTCTATTTCTTTTACGATTAGATAATTAGTAAGTAGATTTTGTTGCTTTTCATGGTTGAGGCAAGTACTGAGAATATTCTATCATTTCTATGTCTAGAAAGGCATACTGACAATTACATTATTAGTTATAAAATAATTGTTCACATGTACATTGAAGAGTATAACTTAAAACAGTTCCAAGCAAATAACAAGAAATAACTCCAAAACCCTTGTGGGACAATTCTTGTATCATCAATTAAGAGAGTTATAAACTGATTTTTCACATGTACATTGAAGAGTATAACTTAAAACAGTTCCAAGCAAATAACAAGAAATAACTCCAAAACCCTTGTGAGACAATTCTTGTATCATCAATTAAGAGGAATTACCAACACGAATAGTTCAAGGTCTACCTAAAAGAAATGCTACATTATAACGGAACCTTGAATCGTACTTAAAGATGAACGCATATAGCTCACAGAGATCGAGTGGCGTGTTACCATTTCAATAAACATAAACATTTCTTATATTACCAAGTGTGAACATGTGGTGAAGCTCTATAAGGCCTTTTCACAACTAAATACAACCAGGCTTACTTAATTGTATAAAATCAATGACAGAGTAGCGAGGGTTTGTTGTGGTTCTCAGTCACTTTCCAAAGAAAGGACAAAGTGCCAACTGCCCACACATTGTTCAATTCCAAAGTACTTAACTGAGAACAAAAACCTCCAAACGAGAAATTAAAATTTAAAATATTGTTCGAGTCATAATTATAATAATTACAGAATGAATATATTGCAAGTTAGGTTTTAAACCCTTAATAAGAATAGCTAGACAGTGTTTGAGTTATCCTCTCTCTATTAAACCGAACACAAAATGTAACCCTCATCTAATTATTTCCATAGCAGCCTTAAACTTAAGCATTGGTCAAGCCTCGTCATGAGTCTGGCATCTAACTAGAAGAACTAAGCTACATTATTCAAGTGATATACTTTCATAAAATAACCAAGTCCGAATGGTAAAATCTTAGCTTGTGAGCCGCCGAAGGGTTTGGTGACATTAAAAACCTAAGAACAAAAGATGATAATCACATAAGAAAATATCCCAACTCTAAATTTCTTTTAAATGGCATGCCCGAAACCTTACCTACGAAGGCACACCCAGAGTTAGATCCTGTTGGAATCGAGAACAATAATCAACATAAAATGAACAATATTCAAGGTTCCTTCAATACCTAGGTATGAGAAGCACTGTGCAAAGAGGAATGACGAATGTCTAGAGAGACTATTCGGTGGTTAGTGCCTCTTCTTAGGTAAGAAAAGTTAAAGGAGAAATGACCATATAAATATGTAAAATCTTACGTCTACAAGAGCATTGCCTTTTTCCCATCGCATCCTTGCTAGTGTGATCAAAGCATCGGCAGGGGAAACTACCTATGACAGAAAATCAATTGATCAGGGGAAATTAATCTTGAGTTGGAAACAAAATCGAATGAAGAACATCAATGGTGATAAGAGTGTGATACCTTACCTGGATGCTTGCTAGAACCCGATAGGACGAGGGAGGCACGGTGCTGCCATGGTTTTTCCCTTCAACCCTTGACTGGTTGCAGAGTCATGCTACATGGTGTGCACTAACCTAAATGAGAAATGTACATAGTGGAAAACCTAAAGTACGACATAGGTTTAGCCCAGGAGAGCAAGGACTGTTGGATCCATAGATCCAAATCCCACGACAAAAGATGACTCGGTGTTTAATGCTCTAGGATGTTCTAGTGAAAGTATTCAGAGCGGGACAATCAAGCATTTAAGTTGGAGTCGTAGGTGACAGCTCCACCCTTGGTCTATCTGCTCGGTATTAAAAATGGTACCATATCGATGCAATTATCTTCAGGGTTATATCAATGCGAATGTTTACCGTAGATACGCTAGACAATCGTATTCAAATTTATATATTCATACAACCTTAATCAATAACCCTTGAATGATGCTGGTAATTTATTTAATGGGATATGTGTTAATGTAATTTTGCTTATTATTTTTTTTTATTTGTTATGTGTGTTAAGTGTTACAAATGGTATTAGAGCCTAGGCTCACACATTGAGACTTATGGGATAGATAAATATATACATACAAGTGAAAAAAAAAAGTTATAATATATATACATATATATACATATGCAATAAAAAAATTGAGTATGGGTGAATGTGAACACAAAGACAGAGGTCAGCACCCAAAGAGTAGAAATGCATAGGAGCCCCAAACTATCAAACCAGCCAGAAGTGCCTTATGTAGAGGCCAACCCAGACATATGGATACAACTCGGAGAAGAATCTCGGCAAGCCAACGCTGTCCTGCTTGTAACAATGCAACAACTACATGTAGAAATGATGAGCTTGAGAACGAATAATGAACAACTGAGGAAAGAACAAGAAAGGATCCTTAAAAGCCTGTTCGACCGACAAAATCAACGAGGGCTAGACCCCAGTGTGGAGGATAGGGAGAAAACCCCAATAGCCCATCATGGTGAAGACAATGTAGAGTCAGCATAGGGACATAAGGAGGATGAAGAGGGGTGTTCGTATAATGTTTCCGACTAAAGAAACAAAAAAAGACAAAAGGTGGAATTACAAGGTAAGTTCAAAAAAATAAATCCGTCTCTTTTTGAAGGAGAATATGAAGAGGTAGTTGAGGCATGGCTAATCGACATGGGTAAATATTTTTAGATTTATGAATATACTAACAAACTTAAATAACAATTGGTAGTTTACCAATTAAGGGGTAAGGCAACCCTATGGTGGGAAGAAATCAAGATTGTGAGAAAAATTGACGAAGAACAAGTGATGTGGCAAGAATTTCAGAAACATTTTAGCGATAAATATTTAACTGAACATTACTATGATGAAAAAGAAAAGGAGTTCCATGAGTTAAGGTTGGGAACCTTGACCATGGACGGATATGTGAAACAATTTACTTCCCTGTCACGATATGTCCCATACATGCAAGAGGAAAAGGCCAAAATTCAGTGTTTTATTAGCAGTTTACCCAACTTTATGAAGGGAAAACTAGAATTTGATTATCCTAGAACAATGGATGATGCAGTGCGAAAAGTCGATATCTGTTATAAGAAATTGACACAGAAGGTGAGGGGTCCAAAGGAGCCATGGGAAATAGAGTGAGGAATTTACCCCCAAATAGACAACCGAAGGAAACTAATGGAAGGAGTAATCAACAAAGAACTTTTGGTAAATTTCCAAGGAACCAGTCAAAAGTCCCAACTTACACCGAAAATAGACAGTCAGAGGGAGTTAGTAAACCTGCTACTGATCAGCAGCCAAAACAACCTTTGCAATGTTGGGGATCTGGGGAATCCCATTACTATAAGAATTGGCTACACAGAGCCCGAATAGAACAAGTTTCAAACATGTAAGAAGCCTCCACAGTTGGAGATATAGCAAGGAGTATGCCCAGAATTAATGTTGCTTTGGACGATCATCAAGCAGAATACCAACCCACCATGATCGAGTGTGAAGGTATGATTGATGATCAATCTGTTTTTGTTTTATTTGATCCAGGTGCTAGCCTAAGCTATATTAATCCTAAAGTGGTAGAGAAATGTTAACTGCAAAGGAGTAAATTTAAGAAACCTTGGTTAGTTCAGTTAGCCACCGAGACAAAGAGAAGGGTATCTTGCAAAACAGAAAATTGCCCTATAATAGTTTTAGGATAGTCCATCCATATTGATTTGAATGTATCCATTTAGGTTCATATGATATACTAATAGGGATGGACTGGTTGGAAGGGCATTGCTCCCTAGTCGATTTTAAGGAGAAATCTGTAACTTACCTCATAGAGTCAGGGTAGAGAAATAAAATTCAAGGGATCAAGAAAAGCATTAAGTTACATCCTATTAATGGTAACCAGTTAGAAATATGTATTAGAAAGGGATGCCGGATTTATGATGTCCAAGTAGGATACACCAATGACCAAAGTAAAATGACTTCGTTGGAGAATATTCCTGTGATTCAGGATTTCGTGGATGTGTTCCCTGAATCCATTACTGGGTTGCCACCTAGGCGTGATATTGACTTTACGCTTGAATTAATACCTAGAGAAGCTCCTGTTTTGAGAGCTCCTTACCGCATGAGCATCCCTGAGTTAATAAAACTCAAAATGTAGCTTCAGGAACTTTTGGATAAAGGGTACATTCGCCATAGTGTATCTCCTTCGGGAGCCCCCGTGCTGTTTGTGTGAAAGAAGGACGGGACCTTAAGACTATGTATTGATTATCGTCAGCTAAATAAAATGACTATAAAAAACAAGTGCCCTTTACCACATATTGATGATTTATTTGATCAAGTGCCGGGGACCAACGTATTCTCAAAAACTGACTTAAGGTCTGACTACCCCCAGATCAGGATAAAGGATGAAGATATATGCAAAACTACATTTTGAACTTGTTACAAACATTACGAGTTTGTGGTACCGCCTTTTGGCCTTATCAATGCTTTAGCTACTTTCATGAGCCTAATGCACAATATTTTTCAACCATTTCTAGATAAATTTGTACTGATTTTTATTAACGATATACTAGTTTATTCCAAGAATAAGGAGGAGCATGAAAATCACTTGAGAATAATATTACAGATTCTACGAGATAATCAGCTATATGCTAAGTATAGAAACTATGATTTTTACAAAATTCAAGTACAATACCTGGGTCATTTTATATCAGCCGAGGAATAATGATGGATCTAGAAAAGATCAAAACCATTATGGAATGGACCATAGAAAAAATGTTGTTGACATTGGATCCATTTTTGGCTTAGCTGGCTATTACTGTCGATTCATCAAAGGATTTTCTAAAATAACTTTTCCTATGACCTCACTATAGAAAAAGGGGCATGCCTTCCAATGGACAGCTGAATGTCAGCAAAGTTTTGAGCAGTTGAAACAAGTACTTACTATTGCACGAGTGCTAAAAGTAGCAGATCCAGAAAAATCATTTATGGTTTTCACAGATGCAAGTGAAGAGGGAATTGGTGGTGTATTAACACAATAAGGGAAGGTTATAGCCTATGAATCACACAAAATGAAAGATTATGAGCATCGATACTCTGCATATGATCTTGAGTTGACCATGGTGGTACATGCGCTCAAAATTTGGTGACACTACCTCCTAAGAAAGAAATTTATATTATTAACAGATCATAGTAGCCTTACATATTTCCTTAACTAATCTATTGTAAATGCTTGGCAGGCCAGATGGACCACACTATTGAACGGATTCAACTTCGAAATGAGGCACCTTAAGAGAAAAGAAAATCGAGTGGGCAACACATTAAGTAGGAAAATAAATTGTGTCTATGAAATACAATTTAGTCAAGTATGATCTAACCTTCCTGAAATCATCAGAGAAGCATCCCTCAAAGACCCAGAATATGCATTCCTTTGGTAACAAGAATCAAAAGCTTAGGAGAAAGGGAAACAGTCTGATTATGGTATAAATCCAAAAAAAATGTTAACATTCACAAACATAATATATGTCCCCAATCAAATTTCTGTCAAACAATTGTTGTTGGATGAATTTCATAGGAAGCCTTACGCCACTCACCCAAGATACCAGAAACTATTTTCTGCCATCAAGAAAATTGATTTCTGGCTAGGTTTAAGGAGTATTTTGTGGAATACCTATCCGAATGTTTGGAGTGCCAACTAGTGAAGGCAGAACATCAGCACCCCGTTGGTCTATTGTAGTCGTTATCCATTCCTAAGTGGAAATGGGAGACGACCACTCTAGATTTCATCACAAGATTGCCTCACACTAAGAAACATCATGACTCAATTATGGTGATAGTGGACAAGTTAAGAAAAATTGCTGATTTCATACCTATAAAATCCACCTCCAAGACTATAGAAATCGTAAACATATTCACGAGGGACATATTTTTTTTTCACAGGATACCCAAGGTGGTAATTTCTGATAGAGATGTAAAATTTACATCCACATTTTGGAAAACCTTCTTTTCTAGGTTAGGTACTCAGATTCAATTCAGCACTTCCTACCATCCATAGACGGATGGCCAAACAGAGCAAGTGAATCAAGTCCTAGAAGACATGTTAAGGCTATTCATAATGCAACCATGGTATAAGTGGGAGGACTACCTTCGCCTGGTACAGTTTGCCTACAATAATGGATATCACGAATCATTGGGCATGAGCCCTTTTGAGGTGTTTTATGGAATAAAATGCAGGGTACCCACAGATTGGAACAGTCCCGTTAATAGGTTAGCATTGGGTCCTGATATGCTAGCTAAGATGGAGGCTATAGTTAAAAAGGTCTGCCATAACTTAAAAGCCGCTCAAGATAGGAAAAAGGTTTATGTAGATAAGAAAAGAACTCATAAAGAATTCCAGTTGGGGGATCATGTATATTTGAAAGTCAAACCCCAAAAAAGTACCTTACAGTGGAAGGGTTGTGCTAAGTTAGCATCCTGGTATTGTGCACCATTCCAAATCTTGGAACGAATTGGACTAGTGGCAACAAGTTAGTACTCCCTTGCCATTGTAGAATTTTCTCTACAAATCAGCTAGCTCACTAATATCATGTAGAAATTTCAACTGTAGATCAAACTGATATATGCAATGTACTAAAGCATAATACTAGATCTACATCTACCATAAACTTTGTGGAAGCTTAATTGAAGATGAGCAACATCAAACATGAATAAATATAACTAAGAATGAGAAGTAATCGACCATAACATAGAAGATATAACCTAGGGAAAGCACCAACCTAAAACCTCATCTCTGTATTATCAATCAAGTGGAAATCCTCAACAACATACAAAAAGAATCAGCTCAAAAGCTATCCTACTCTCTTTATACTAATGATTTAGCTCATGGACTACCAAGGCCTAAATATATGGGCTACACAAGTCCTCCAAGATCCTATTTCCTTGCGCAGTTTTGATTGGGGTCCAATTACATAACATGTGTTAATTGGCCCAAATTATACTTGCTATCACCTCAAGTCCAACTACGCAGTACTAGAAGGAACAAAATTCTTTCCTCATGCAAGGAATATTCACTATAAATATCCTAGAAACTGATAGTACATTGTCCCTCATTTGATCTCAACTGGGTCTCTGTCTGAACTGGCATGCATCAGTTATCCATGAGTGAATACTCAATTATCTGAAAATACCAGTTGTCACATGCATGCAAGCATCAATAAATTGTATCTAATTAATTTAACAACTTGTTAAATTAATCGAATTGAACTTGACTAAGTTAAACTAAGTCAACTGATTCTCTCAATATAGAACTCACCCTTAATTCCTCAATCAGTAGAGAAAATCAAGGACACATTCCCCAATCAACGAAGAAATTATTACATGTTCTCACGAAGACTTCAAGTTTGATTTTCCTCAACTAATTAACTCAACCTTAATTAATTAATTAATATTCAAACTGTTGGTAAGACCAAATTCAAATTTGACTTCCTATTTTAGACCAGGGATTTCCTAAAAATAGGAATCTACACTACACTGCTAAAAATAGAACTTCTATTTTTAGCACTTTCATTTTTCATTCCCTGTTGCCAAATCTAGCACTAATGCCTAATCTGTTATTTTTAGCAGTGCTATTTTTAGCAATTTCTTGTTGCCAATTTTCAACACTCCCTCTCAACAAGAAAGGCTTCCTCTTGAACCCGATCATGTACTTTAGAATGTTCTGCATGCAACACTTCTACCAAGTGTGGTTGCTCCAGCAACTCTCGAAACAAAAAAACTGCCAACTGACCTCTTTGTTGGGCTAGAAACATACTCTGATGCTGAAGCTCTACCTGTTGTTGAAAAGTGCTCCCTCTCTGACTTCTATGCTATTGCAACATCTCCATGCATCTCGCACCGTTGCACCCTTCTCTGTGATACCCTACACTGTGCAACACACTTGTGCCTCTCGCGTTGCTATAGTCTACATGCTCTGCGCTATCCTGGGATTCCCTACACTATAACTCAACCTGTCGCTCCATCTGCATTTGTCTCTACCCAAGTAGTCAGTTCCTTCTACTCCACATCGGGGCTCCTGTAGCAAGGTCTCATCCAAGAAGTTGGGTACCTCAAGGATCCTGCCCCTCCTCCTTGGGACGATCACTCCACATCACCCCACCTCCTACTTGGAGGTATGGCTGCATGTGATCCCTCAGCCCACCTGGCTCAAAGTTTCCGCCTACTGGAGGTCTCTGCATGAGTAGATGTCTCTACTCGATCTCCTCTTAGCTTCCCTTGTTGTGGCTACTCCACAACCTCCTAAAGCTACTGCACCAATCGTGGCTCCTCCACAATTGTCTGAGACTTCTTCTGGCGCTGCATGTTGAGAGGTAATGTACTCTCCCTCTCAACCACCAAGTCTCAATCAGTTGCCTTGCTGCTTAAGGCTTTGAATGCATCTTGAACCTTAAGAGCATATAGGTTCTTGACCTGAGAACCGATCTGCTTCACCTATCTAGTGATGATGTGTCTAAGGAAAACCATTCCCTTACTGAATACTACATCATAGCCTCTATCTTCCAGCATCATAATCAACACCAAGTTTCTCTTCAGTCCTGGTACATACTTGACATCAATCAAGGTAAGGTGAGCTCCATGCTCCCTCTAAAAAGTAACTGTGCCTACACCTGAGACACTATAATTTTCATCATTACCCATCTCTATGAGTATTTGGAGATATTTATCCTCCAAAGTATTGAACAAACTCTTGTTTCCAGTCATGTGAAAAGAAGCTCCACTATCAAGAAACCAACCACTTCCCACCATGGATTAAACCATGCCTGAGAAGAGTGTGAAATCCAACTCGAACTGTGAAGCAAGTGCCTCACCCATAGATCCTTCCCTAGATCCCTTCTTGGATTTCCTCAGTGGACAATTTGTAACAAAATAACCCACCTCATGACAACAAAAGCATGGCACTTTCGATTTGTCAAACTTCTTCCCACCACGGGAAGAACTGGATTCAGAAAGAGAAACCTTCTCCTTCCCCTTCTTCGCCTTACTCGCTAAGGCACATTTTTATTCATCCTCCATAGATGAAGAATAATCTCTGGTGCTTCTTCTTATCTCCTCCTGCATCAAATCCAACCAAAGTCGTTCCCAATCTGTCATTTACTCTTTTCCATTAACTGAGTCCTGGTAGTTGTGCCAGCTCTTAGGAAGACCGAGGAGTGCAACACTCACCATGTCATCATCAGCTGTCATAATCCCTACACTTCAAGCTCATCCCTGCATGAGGTGAGCTTGTTCAGAAACATAGAGATCGTGTCACCATTTTCACACTTGATCTTTCGAAGTTTGTCCTTCAGCGCCAACTTCCTCTGATCACTGCTATTCTAATAAAGATCTTTCAATGTTTTCCACATCGAAAACGAAGTCTCCTTCCCATGGAGGCTCGAGACTATGTGATCTCGAACTCCCTCCAGGATGATTCTCCTAGCTCTAGCCACACACTCCTTCCATTCCGCCAACTCTTGGGCATTAAATCTTGAGGGCTTGGGGACTTCTTGATCAATGAACTCCTTCACCCCGTTATCCTCTAATACTGCCTCCATGCGATCCTTCGAGGCTATATAGTTTGAGCTGCCATCCAGTGCATACTCAAGCCTCAAACCATAGAACGCCATTGATGAAATATGAAATGTGATAAGAACTCGATATATATATCAAGAACACTAAACTTCGTACTTCTCTCTCACTCTGTATACAATTCTCTGCTTGATCACCTGTGCTCTGATACCATGTAGAATTTTCTCTACAAATCAGCTAGCTCATTGATATCATGTAGAAATTTCACCTGTAGATCAAACTAATACATGCAATGTACTAAAGCATAATAATAGATCTACATCTACCATAAACTTTGCAGAAGCTTAATTGAATATGAGCAACATCAAGCATGAATAGATATAACTAAGAATGAGAAGTAATTAGCCATAACGCAGAAGATATAACCTGGGGAAAGCACCAGCCTAAAACCCCATCTCTGTATTATCAATCAAGCAGAAATCCTTAACAACATACAAAAAGAATTAGCTCAAAAGCTATCCTGCTCTCTCTGTACTTTGATGATTTAGCTCATTGACTACCTAGGCCTGAATATATAGGCCACACAAGTCCTCCAAGCTCCTATTTTCTTGCGCAGTTTTGATTGGGGTCCAATTACGTAACATGTGTGAATTGGCCCAAATCATACCTGCTGTCACCTCAGGTCCAACTACGCAGTACTAGAAGGAATAATATTCCTTCCTCATGCAAGGAATATTCACTAGGAATATCCTAGCAACTGATAGTACATTGTCCTTCATCTAATCTCAACTAGGTCTCTGTCTGAACTGACATGCATTCGTTATCCATGAGTGAATACTTAGTTATCTGAAAATACCAGTTGCCACATGCAAGCAAGCATCAACAAACTGTATTTCATTAATTTAACAACTTTTTAAATTAATCTAACTGAACTTGACTAAGTTAAACTAAGTCAACTGATCCTCTCAACATAGAACTCATCCTTAATTCCTCGCCTAAAAATAGGAATCCACACTACACTACTAAAAATAAAACTTCTATTTTTAGACTTCCATTTTTCATTCCCTGTTGCCCAATCCAACACTGATGCACAAACTACTATTTTTAGCAATTTCTTGTTGCCAATTTTCAACAGCCATATCCGAGTCCACAATGTTTTTCATGTCTCCTTGTTGAACAAATATTTGTACAATCCTCAACATATAGTTAACTGGGAAAACATACAGGTCGAACCAGAGGGAGAGTTTCTCGCAGAACCTCTTCGTATTCTCGATCGGAGAGAAACCATCTTGCGGAAATGAGCCATCACCCATGTTAAAGTGTAGTGGAAGCACCTTAGCCAGGAAGATGTCACCTGGGAAGAAGAGGAAACTATGTAGAAAGCTTATTTGACACTATTTTCTTAAAAGAACATGAGGGACAGTGTTCCTTACAAGGGTGGGAAGTTGTAACACCGTATGTTGCACAAACATTTATTTTGTTACCAAGTTTTACTGATTACTTCAAACTCTTACTTTTCTTAACATTGAATGTTAAAGAAATTAACGCTGAAAAGCGAGAACATATACTGTTATTTTTATTCAAGAATTAAACAATTTGTTAAAGAACTGTAAGAAATAGTTAAATAACTCCTCAGATAGTTACAAAAAGTTGCCTATCTTTCATTTCCTGAAAAAGGAAAGAGAGGAGAATCCTCAGGGGTTAGAGGAGGTAAGACAGAATCAAGAAAGAAGGAGATATGCTACTTATATTTTCCTTGAGCTGGGGGTAAGTAACCAGTGGGAAAAACTATGGACAACAATTTAACTCGTATGAGACTTGTGGCTGAACCGTGGTCCTGATGCTCAAGGTACCAGACTGTATCCAACTTATTAACTATCAGGAACAAGCAAAGCTTGGAGGGGGATTCTTGACGTAATTGCATCCGTGGCTAGGTGGAGAGATTTTCCAAGAACAGAAAGTATTTATACTATTATAAACAAGTAGAAATATATAAGTAAAAAATTATGTGCCTAGTAATCATTGATAGAAAATCATTACTCTTGATCAAGAATGGATAATTATCAATAGAATTAATTTACTAAGTATATTATGCTACTTTTATGATTAGATAATTAGTAAGTAAATTCTGTTTCTTTTCATGGTTGAGGAAAGTACTGAGAATATTATATCATTTCTATGGCTAGAAAGGCACATTGATAATTACATTATTAGTTATAAACTGATTGTTCACATGTACATTGAAGAGTATAACTTAAAACAATTCCAAGAAAATAACAAGAAATAACTCCAAAACCCTTGTGAGACAATTCTTGCATCATTAATTAAGAGGAATTAACAACATGAACAATTCAAGGTCTACCTAAAAGAAATGCTACATTATAACAGAACCTTGAATCGTACTTAAAGATGAATGCATAGAGCTCATAGAGATGGAGTCAGAGAGTTATCATTTCAATAAACATAAATATTATTACCAAGTGCGAACATGTGGTCAGGCATTGTAAGCCCTTTTCACAACTAAATACAACGAGGCTTACTCAACTATATAAAATCAATGTCAGAGTAGCGAGGCTTCGTCGTGGCTCTCAGTCGCTTTCCGAAGAAAGGATCGAGTTCCAACCAGCCACACATTATTTAATTCTAGAGTACTTAGCTGAGAACAAAAACCTCCAAATAATAAATTAAATTTTAAAATATTGTTCGAGTCATAATTATAATAATTACAGAATGGATATATTGCACGCTGGGTTTCAAACCATTAATAAAAATAGCTAGACATTGCTTGATTTGTCCTCACTTTGTTAAACCGAACACAAAATGTAACCCTCATCTAATTATTTCCATAGTAGCCTTAAACTTAAGCGTTGGCCGAGCCTCAGCATGAGGCTGGCATCTAACTAGAAGAACTAAGCTACATTATGCAAGTGAGATACTTTCATAAATTAACCAGGGCTGGAAGGTAAACCCTTTGCTTCCAAGCCGCTAGAGGGTTTGGTGAGAGAAGCAACCTGAGAACAGAAGATGATAACTGCATAAGGAAATCTCCCAACTCTGAATTTCTTTGAAACCGCATGACTGAAACCTTACCTGTGAAGGCACATCCAGAGTTAAATCTTGTTGGAATCAAGAACAATAATTGACATAAAATGAATAATATTTAAGGTTCCTTCATTACCTGGGTATGAGAAGCACCATGCAAAGAGGAATAACAAGTGCTTGGAGAGACTGTTCGGTGGTTAGTGCCTCTTCTCATGTAGGAAAAGTTAAAGGAGAAATGACCCTATAAATATGTAAAATCTTACTTCTACAAGAACGTCATATTCTTCCCACCGCATCCTTCCTAGGGTGATCAAAGTATTAGCTGGAGAAACTTCCTGCGATAGAGAATCAATTGATCAGGGGAAATCAATCTTGAGTTGGAAACAAAATCGAATGAAGAGCGTAAATGGTGATAAACGCGTGATACCTTACCTAGATGCTTGCCAGACCCTGATAAGATGAGGAAGGCATGGTGCTGCCATGGTTTTTCCCTTCAACCCTTGACAGGTTGTAGAGCCGCGCTACATAGTGTGCATTGAGCCAAATGAGAAATGTACATAGTGGAAAACATGAGGTATGACATAGGTTTAGCCCGAGAGTGCGAGGGTCATTGGATCCACAAATCCAAATCCCACGATGGAAGATCACTTGGCATTTAATGCTCCAGGTTGTTCTAGTGAAAGTATTCAGAGCATGACATCAAGCTTTTAAGTCAGGCATAGGTCGCAACTCCACCCTTGGTATATCTCCTCGATATTAAAAACACTAGCATATCGATGCAATTGCCATCGGGGGTATACTAATGCGAAGGTTTACCATAGATACACCGGACATCCGTATTGAAATTTATATATTCATACAACCTTAGTCAATAACCCTTGAATGATGTTTGTAATGTATTTAATAGGATATGTGTTAATGTAATTTTGGCTTTCTTTTTTGTGGTTA
>APFE031696637.1:122678-162863 GCA_000404065.3 Pinus taeda | reverse complement strand
AATGAATCCCCGCATAGTAACGACTCTCACTTCAGGGTTAGCGGTTATCCGTTTTAATGGAAATTTGTGATACTAAGTGAATCACAGGCTATTCTAAATAGAAAATTAAAAAATAATTTCATATAAAATTAAATTTACGTTCGTATTATTATTACATTCTTAAAATAGTCATTTAAGGTTTCAGTTATTTTCCGCTTTTAATTAGGTTGAAAATGCACATGGTGCCTCGGTTAGGTTGTGAACTCGACGTTGCAGTTCACATTTGAGATGAGTTGAAACACTGAATACATCTTGTTTCGAAAGACGAATCAATGAGACTAAAAACACATGTATGCAAATTTGTTTTGTTTCTACATCACTCATCCAAAATATTTCAAAATAATTTTAATGTTGTATTTAACTGTATCTTTAATTTTAAAATAAGAAAATAATCTTATCAGAACAACTAATTTTTTTTTTAAATATGTTTATATAATTTATTCCCCATTCCAAGCAACAAAAAACAAAAGAAACGAGTTTGAGAATTTTATTAAAAAAGATAATTGGGATTCAGCCCATAACTATTATATTTTTTCGATTACCAATATTCTTTACGGGTTTGAGATTGACCAAGGAGACTTAATCCAATTCTTAAGTGATTGCCTTGTGATATACAAATTCTAGTCTCTTTCAAGCTAATTTTTTTCAAATGACTCTTAAGATTCAAATACATACATTTCATTTTTACTAATTTATAATTGATTTTCACTGACTTCTGGTTTTCCTTGAAAAGATATTTTTTCCCTTCTTCCCCACTTCTATCCAACTCGCATTTTCTATTATCACCGATGTATCACCCTTCGATGAGTGAGCATTGTTGTCTTCTTTCTTATTTCCCTTCTCTTCCCCATAAGTTATTTTTCTAGTTGTTTTCCTTGTGTATTCTAGAGGGGGATTCGATATCCAATGTGGTATGCTACACTCCTACTGTCATTGAATCTAGAGGATCCTCATGCACATCTTTCTGACTGATTTTTGTTTCCTTTGATGAATCTTCTTTCTCAATAAATTTTACTTGTTTTTCTTTTGCTTCTTTCTTACCCTAAATCTATTCTTCTTTATATATTGTGTAGTGTTTGCTTGGAGCTCCTTCCTACTATTTAGGCCTCAAGTTATTTTTCTAGACCCTCTTGTTTTTTAAACATTCTAGGTAGTTTTCTATTACATGCTCTATTTCATAGCATGAAAGACATGAAAATGAAACATTCTCATAATACACCTTCTCAACCCAAACATACTCTAGAGTTGTCAGATTAATCTTGATAGGAAAACCCTTATTCAAGTCCATCTCAACACATATTCAAGCATTTTTATAAAAAGTTACAGATTCTAGAAGTGACAATAAAATGTCCCTAATGCATTACTAATAGAAGATAACATTGGGAGCTCCAAAATATGTAGGGGGAGGTTCGAGGGCCTTACCCAAATAGGAGCCACAAAGAGTGATGTTGTAATTGGATCAAGGCTAGGATACCAGGGCTGCATGAAAAGGCCAACACTACCACAAAACTAGGCCCTAGATTAAAAAATATTCTGCACATCCTCAATATTATAAAAAATCACAACAAAGAAAGCACTAAGCCAATGTGTAAATATTCAGATCATCAGCCAAGAAGGGTTTCCATGTATCAGAAATCCATTTGTGGAGATGGATCGATTGCGGACAAAACATATTAATTATGGAGACTAAACCTTGTTCTGAAAAAATGTTTCAATGCTACAAGCATCCCCTTTTAAAGGAACATTAAGAGCTAGAGCTTCTTAGACAACTGAAAGAATAGACCCGGGCTTCAACATGCTACTGTATGCTATCAGGGTTGAGCTACCATTCCTTAAACAAATTGCGTCTCTAAATTACTAGAATTTCCCACTGGTCAGAGAGCTGTTGAAATCCCAGTCATCGCTTGACATCATGTTACCTCCGCTCCCATGTAACAAACAATTTGTAAATAACTTATTTTTAGAATTTTAATATATTTTTCACATATGTTTTTCATGGTTCATTTTTTGTACATGTATATAAACTACTTTCAAATGAAAATTTTTAAAATATTTATAATAATATATTATTTATTTTATATTGTTTATTTTTACTTGTTATTTTTTTTAGAAGACATTGAGTTTGTGATCTGAAATCACCCATCAATGACCTTAGAGAATTAATGAAGGTATTACAGACTCATGTGCTGGGGTGTGCCTATGTTATCTTATGCAACGGATTGATAAGATTGTGAAATACACAAACACTAAAATAGTAAGAGAACACAGTAAGAAAACACATAAAACACAACCAGCTTAATAAGGAGTTCACCCAATCCTCTTAGGCTACATCTCCTAGTCTAACCTTCAGTGGTGGCCTTTCTATTGTGTCTTAAAAGCAGAATTTTTATAATAATGAGCTCAATTTGAGTCTCACTTAATAGATGATGATCAGTAGGATTGTACTTGGATCCCCCAAGTCTCTAGAGTACATAGACTCCCCTTATTGAATCTCGACCTCAACTGGTCTCAGTGGTGTTAGTCCAATTTGAAACTCAATACTAGACATGTATACACAAAAGAGTTGCTTGAACCTCTCAAGCCTTCTCTGGGGTTCACAGACCCTCAGACTCTCTATGTCTCTCTCTGCTCGATGTTGCCTTTGCTCTGCAGGTCAGCTCTGCTTCTCTGTTCTTTACAATTTGCTTCTCCCTCTTTCTGCTTCCTCTATCTTATGCTCTGTTTGTTCGTGGCTTAAAGCCAATATGCTCCCTAACTGTTCATTTTCGCTTCTCGGCTCCCAGGATACCCTGCCTCTGTCTGCTTGAATTCCCCTACTCTGCATCATCATCACTGTGTAACGCTTCACAGAGAGGTGGCCACATATTTCCTCATGAACTAAGTGTCAGTTCTCTTTGAACGGTCGTTATTTTTGTTGCTCCAAGATTGCTCGTGAAACTAATTCCTCTGCAAACTCATCGATCATACCGGACCTCAAATCTCATATGACTCAACCTATTTCCCCATCAAATCTGGTCATCAATCAGATCATTTCTCTGCTATTGAACTGGAGCCTCCTGATCCTATGGTCTATGTCCATATCAGGCAGGTAAGCAACATGACCTTTACCCATCCGATGTGAGCAGTTTTCTCTCTCATCCGTTAGACACGTGTCACCCAATGTATGGCATCGGGTGGGACTCAGTCAATCCTTCTTACTGCTTGAAGCCCTTCCGATATCTTGTCGGTTTTAGCGTGGGACCCACCTTTTGATAGAATTGGTGATTTTTGTACAGTTTTATGCTTTCCTTGTGACCAAGCGCTTGGGGACTTTCCTTCACTGAGGGGGATGCCTTGCGATACACGATTAGCACTAATCACGTATCAGAAACCACCCATGTTTCTGGATTTGACCTCCTGTTTTTCAATTTGTGCCAGCGCGCGGTCACCATGGGTTAACGGTCCACGCGCTTTGACCGAGGGTCCTTGTTGTTCCATGCTGACCACAAATTTCCATTGTTAGAGGTTATTTCTGATAAGCTCGACATCCATAAGACATTGAAACTTCGGCATGAGTTTTTACAGAGTTTGGGAAACTTTAAGAGAGTTTAAGGATCCAATTCGGATCATGGCCTTTCCACTAAAATAGCTTTTGGACCACCAAAAGTTAGTTTTCAAGCATTGACTAAGTGAGGGTATAGCCGTCTCACTTGTCCAATCTCTATCCACTTTGTAATGCTTGGCTTTGAACCCTTGAGTCCAATTTTGAGGTACTCAACATCTCCCCTGTGCGTCGTCCTCACCTTCCTGTCCAGAACCGTGTCTTCCTGCAATTCATTGAGATATTCAGGTAACAGATCATCAATAGAAGGAAACTGACTCTGCTCTTCGGGATCTTCAATTAATGAAGGTTCAAATAGTCTCAAACTGTCTACATTAATGACTAAGTAGATGTGCATGTAAGCTGGTAAATCAAGGCGAAAATCATTCTCACCAATTTTCTCAAGTATCTTGAAAGGTCCATACCTTATTGGCTTTAGCTTTTTACCTTCACCTTGCATTCTATCTCTGTTGATATACAGCTAGACTTGATCACCAACTTGGAAACTATGCTTCATTTGATGTTTGTCATGCCTTGCCTTGTATTTGGCTTGGCTCTTTTCCAGCTGTTCATATACTGCCTGGTGAATCTCTTGGATTGGTTCAATGAACTTGGTTGCCTTATCCACATCACTGTGTCCATCAACTACTATGTCTTTACCAAAGACAAAATCTAAGGGAGAACTTTGTGTGAAACCGAAATAGGTCTCAAAAGGAGATCTTTGTGTAGAAGAATGTTTAGCTCAGTTGTAAGCATGATGTACATAACATAAATGTTCATCCCATAGTTTGGGATGCTTGCTACAATAGCCTGTGAGCAACTGGATCACTGTCTTGTTGATCACTTCTATTTGGCCATCTATTTGTGGATGAGAGGCTATGCTCTTTTTCAGTTTGGTGTCCATCAGTTCCCATAGAATCGACCAAAACTTCCCAACAAATCGGGAATCTCGATCAGATACAATGGAAGTGGGTAATCCAAAATGAACCCATACATGCTGAAAGAACAACTTTGTAGTTTGTTCAGCTGTAATATGCTTATTCCAAGGTATCAAAATACACATTTTGCTGAACCTATCCAAAACAACATATAGATAGTCATGACCTTTCCTAGATTTAGGCAGTCCTACAACAAAGTCCATGGAAACACTTTCCCAAGGATGAGAAGGAATTGTTAGTGGAGTGTACAAGCCTAGTTTTCTATTGTTGGGCTTGCTTTTAGCAGACATGGTACACCCTCTTACATATCTAGAAACTGTCTCATTCATTTTCGGCCAATAACAAAATCTTTGCAGCTGTGCAACTGTTTTACTTACACCAAAGTGACTTGATATTAGAGAAGTGTGTGCTTCTCGAATTATCTTTACTCTTTTAGTTTTTGGAATGCATAGCTTTCCACAATGATACAAGAGTTGGTCCTTAATATGATAATCCAATTATTCTACTCGTTTGCCTTGACTTAAAGTTGCATATACATCTTTAAAATCTATATCTTGAGCATATTCTTTAACGTAGCTCTCATGCAATACTAAATCATTCTTAAGTATAGTAGATGCATTTATAATTGGTCTAGATAACATATTTGCAACTTTATTGTGTATGACTTTTTTTTATATCTGATGACTAAATGAAACTGTTGTAGAAATCCCATCCATCTATAGTCTTGATTGCTGCAACTTAGTTTGGGAGTGTAGATATTGAAGTGGTTGATGTTCAATATGTATAACAGTCTCTTTGCCCATTAAGTAATGTTTCCACTTTTTCACACTCTGTACTAATGCATACAATTCTTTATCATATGTGGGATAGTTAACTACTGCAGAAATAAATGTCTCAGAATAATAACGTATGGGTTTATCGTGTTGTATCAACACTGCTCCCATGGCATAGCCATTGGCACCCATTTGAATCTCAAATGGTCTTTGAAGATCGGGAAGTGCTAGTGCTGGTGTTGCACTAATATTTTCTTTCAAGGTGTCAAATGCTTTCTGTTGTTTGCCTCCCCACTCAAGCACCTTGTTCAATCCTGTTAAAGCATGTAAGAGAGCTGCAATTAAGGAAAAGTTAGAAATTAACTTTCTCCAATATTGTGTTGCCCCTAAGAAGCTTCTAACTTCGGTAGCAGATTTGGGTTTAGGCCAGTTTACAATGATTGCAACCTTAGAGGGATCTATCTTCAATTCACCACCCCCTACTATATGTCCCAAATAATTGAAAGATGTTTTTCCAATTCACATTTTGAGAGTTTAACATAAATATTTTCTCTTTTCAAAACATCTAGGGTCTGCTTAACATGCTTTAAATGTTCTTCCCATGTTTTGTTGAATATAAGAATGTCATCCAAATATAAAATAACAAAATTATCAGGAAAAGGCCTGAGTACATCATTCATTATTCTCATGAAAGTAGCAGGAGCATTATTTAAGAAAAAAGGCATAACCAACCACTCATGCAATCCCTGCTTTGTTTTGAAAGCAGTCTTCCATGCATCTTTTTCTACAACTCTGACTTGATGGTATCCATTATGCAAGTCTAACTTGGAAAAATAAACATCTTCTTTCAATTGATCTAATAGATCATTTATGCAAGGAAGAGGATAAAGATTTGATCGTTATCTTATTCATTGCTCGATAATCAATGCACATTCTCCATGAGCTGTCTTTCTTTCTCACCAAGAAAATTGGAGACCCACATGGTGATGTGCTAGGTCTCATGAACCCCTTCTCGAGTAACTCCTGCACTTGCTTCTTGATTTCTACATTCTCTAAAGTGGACAACCCGTACATTCCAATGTTAGGCAATGGAGCATCTTGCTACAAATTAATATCATGCACTATTTCCTTTTTCGGTGGCAGACCTTTAGGTTCTTGAAACAAGATATCATATTCTGAAACAACCTTTTCTAAATCAGCTTGCTGTTTAGCATCACAACCCTCATATACATTGGTTTTATTAGGTTTCTTTTCCTTTACAACCATCAGTAAAAATTGTTTGCATGAATTTACAATTCGTTTCATGTGCCTTGAGTTTATGATAGTATAATTATTCTTGAGCTTATGAGCTCTTACAATATATTCGATTCCATCTTTAACGAGTAGATACTTGTTCTCAGCTCTATAGAAAATAACTTTTCTATCATACAAGTAGGGACTTCCTAAAACAATTCCACATATATCCAAAGGAACTATATCTAACTCAACCTCATCTACAAATGCTGACCCAAAAGAAAACTTAATTTTACATTGTCTAGTCACTTGTAGTTGTACTTTATCACATAACTAAACTAATGGATATGGCTTCTTGTGAGGTGTGGTCAATAATCCAAACTTCTTTACAATTGCTTCAAAAATTAAATTTACTTGCAAGCCACTATCAAACAAAGTATCAATCTTTTGATGCTTGGAAATAACTCGAATATGGAAAAGCTCATGCCTTTTTCTCTCATTTTCTTCATTATTAGTAGATTGTGTAGAATTACTAGTAGATGCTTCATAATTTTTACCTTTTATACCTGCAGCTGCGATTGTTGTTTCATCTCCTGAGTCTGACCCCAAATCCTTTTGAATAGCTGCAGTAATCTTCTTCTTCTTGCCCTTGAACTTCTTAGGTGTTAGCTTCGGATGCAAAATCTAGCAATGTTCATCATCATGCCCATCCTTCTTACAGTGAGTGCATGAAGACTTGCTTTTCTGTACAATGTTTGTCTTCCTCTCTTTCCATTTCTATTTTCTTTTCTCCTTATTTTTTCTTGTAGTGGGTTGGGATGATCCCCAAAATTTTGGGTTCCCATTCTTACCTCTATCTTCTAGATGTGTAGCCTGAATGGATACCTCATCTATACTAGTGGGGTTAAACATGAGGATGGTGTGCCTCATGTAGCTGTGTAGACCACCTATGTACTTTAACAAAGTCTTGGGCGAGTCTAATGAAATTCCTAGAACCAAATCTCTTCTCCTAAATTCTTGGGTGTAACCTTGTACACTTTTCCCTTTCAATTGGTGAAGAGTTTGCCAGCTCATCATGGCTTGCTACATCTAAGCTAGTCGATAGAACTTCTTTTTGATTGCAGAAAACAATTCACTCTAGATCGAAAGAATATTACCATGTTTCTTCATGTCATCTTGTGTCCTGCCTTCCCACCATACCAAGGCAGTGCCTCCAAGGCATAGGCTGACTAGCTGAATCTTACTTTTGTCTGAGTCAATGCTTTGCACTTTGCAATAAACATCAATCTGTCTGATCCAATTATCCAGCTTCTCTGCATTCAACTCTCCATCATATATTGGTAAATCAAATTTAACATCTAATTCAATCAAAGATGTCTTCTTTTTATGTTCATGGCTATTAGGAGGTGTGAGAAAGTTTTCTTCTTTCCCTTTTCCTTTTGAGTGGTCATGGAGGAGAGATTATTCTTCTCCTCTGTCTTGTTTGGAGCCTGATGAATCTTCAACTTTATGTTTCCTAAAGTCCCTATACATTTCCTCCACCATTGCCCTCATGGCCAGGAAACTATCTATAAATTGGGGGTTTGGTCCCAAGGGACTTTCTTCTAAAATTTTATTCTTAGGATAGACTCTTCCAATTTCTGGGTTAGTTTCAACCAACTCTCCTTCTCCTAATTTAAGCTTTGATCTAGTTAGCATTCAACAAAAAAATCCAGCACAAGCTTGTCTAACTTTAACAACCTACAACTCTGATACCTCCTGATCTAAAATCACCCATCAATGACCTCAGGGAATTAATGAAGGTATTACAAACTCATGTGCTCTAGTGTGCCTATGTTATCTTATGCAACGGATCAATAAGATTACGAAATACACAGACACTGAAACAGTAAGAGAACACAGTAAGCAAACACATAAAACACAACAATATTAATAAGGAGTTCACCTAATCATCCTAGGCTATGTCTCCTAGTCCAACCTTTAGTGGTGGCCTTTCTATTGTGTCTTAAAACCAGAGTTTTTTATAATAATGAGCTCAATTTGAGTTTCACTTAACAGATGATGATCAGTAGGATTGTACTTAGATCCCCCAAGTCTCTAGAGTACACAGACTCCCCTGACTAAATCTCGACCTCAACTAGCCTCAGTGGTATGAGTCCAATTTGGCACTCAATACTGGACAAGTATACACAGAAGAGTTGCTTGAACCTCTCAAGCCTTCTCTAGGGTTCACAGACCCTGGGACTCTCTCTGTCTCTATCTGCTCGATGCTTCATTTTCTCTATAGGTCAGCTCATCTTCTATATTCTATACCATTTGCTTCTCTCTCTTTCTGCTTCCTGTGTCTTATTCTCTGTCTGTTCGTGGCTTAAAGCCAATCTGCTCCCTGATTGTTTGTTTCCGCTTCTCGGCTCCCTATATCTCTTGCCTCTATCCACTTGAATTCCCCTGCTATGTGTCATCATCACTGTGTAACGATTCACAGAGAGGTGGCCACCTATTTCCTCACGAACTGAGTGTCAGTTCTCTTTGAGCAGTCGTTATTTCCATTGCTCCAAGATTGCTCACGAAACTGATTCCTCTACCAACTCATCGATCATACCAGGCCTCAAGTCTCATATGACTCGGCCTATTTCCCTGTCAAATCTGGTCATCCATTGGATCATTTATCTGTCGTTGATCTAGAGCCTCCAGATCCTACGATCTCCATCCATATCGGGCAGGTAAGCAGCATGACCTTTACTTGTCTGATGTGAGCGATTTTCTCCCTCATCTACCAGACGTGTGTCACCCAGTGTATGGCATTGGGCGGGACTTTTTCTAACCCTCTTTTCGCTTGATGCCCTTTCGATATCTTGCCAGTTTTAGCGCGAGACCCTCCTTCTGACGAAATCGGCGATTTCCGTATAGTTCTATGCTTTCCTCGTGATCAAGCTCTTGGGGGATTTCCTTCACTTAGGGGGATGCCCTGCGATATGTTATTAGTAATTTAGCGCTAATCGCGTATCAGAAACTACCATTGTTTCTAGATTTGACCTCCCGTTTGTCAATTTTTGCTAGCGCACGGTCACCATGGGCCAACGGTTTGCTCGCTTTGACCGAGGGTCCTTGTTGTTCCTTGTTGACCACAAATTGCCATTGTCTAGAGGTTATTTCTGATAAGCTCGACATCCATAAGACTTTGAAACTTCAGCATGAGTTTTTCCAGAGTTCGGGAAACTTTAAGAGAGTTTAAGGATCCAATTTGGATCAGTTTGGTTTGAATGGATTCTCAATTAGGAAAACTAAGGACATTGAAGGCTATCAATATAATTTTTCAAAATTGGAGGGCTAATCCTTATCCCTAACATACATAAGATCTTCAATTTTGTAGTGAAAGAAGGCTTCCCTAATAGTTGAACGTAGAGCTTTATTGTACCTATCATTAGAAGAGTAAATAAATGTATTCCCTCTAATGATAGAATAATGATGATTATCCACATTTTAGTGAAGTTGTATGTAATTATTTTGGAAAAGAGGATTATCATACAACGAGAAAGACATCATAAATGAGCTAAAGGCAAAAATGGGTTTAAGAGATGTAATTAAACTATGGACCACCTTGTTACTCTCAATATTGTTGTACAAGAGTGTCATAAAAATAAAATGGATGTCCTTTGTTTTTCATTGACTTTAGAATACATTTTGATAATATTCCTAGAAAAGACATACAAAAGAGGTAGGAAGAGATAATGACTCCTCTTGAGTTGAGGGTTGTTTTCAAAAGGTTGTACGAGAATGTTATTTCCATGTTTAGAACCATTGAGGGTTTATCAAAAGAAATTAACTCTAATATCATAGTCAATCTTGGGTTTCCCTTGCCTACCACCATTGTCAGCATATACATTCATAAGCTAGAAGAGTGTTTGAAAGATCTAGGTTGTATTGGCCCCATGCTCATTGTTAGAATCATAAATCTTTTATTTTTTGTTGACTATTGTTTCTATAGTGAGGAGTCATTATGAAATTGGGAAACAAAAAAGAATCCTTCAAGATTTTTGTTCCAAGATGGGTATGATGGTTTTACCAATAAAACAAAAGTCATCATAATTAAATCTATAAAAATGACGTATGATACTTTCATATATGGAAACAAAACTTGGAGGAAGTTTATTTATACAAATATATGGGAGTTGATATTTTTACAAGATCAAATAAAATTGTAACATTTAGAAGGGATAAATGGAGGTTAGAAATTTTATTATGAATTGAAATCAACTACAAATGTATAGATCATTGGATATGGGATAAAAGTAAACTATTATTGGAAACTCTCATCACTCCTATTCTTTTATATTGATTTGAGGTTTTGGGTTGCAATATATCCAATCAAATAACGTTACAACATTAAGGAAAACTCTATTGAGTTTTCATTTTTTTCGAGGCCACATTAAATCATTATTTTCATGTTGATTCTGAAAAGTGGTAATGCATCGTAATAATTTTTTCATTTTAGGGACGAAAATCCAATATTTTCTAACCATCGAATTAAAAGAAAAATATAATGATCATAAAAGATATGAAAAACCACACTAAAATGCAAAAAGTGATGATGCAACATCTTCTCTTTTCCTTTTAAGGTTAAAATTTAAACATTTCCAATATATCGGCTACAAAAAAATGAAAAAGCACGCCAAAATTGCAAAAGTGGTGATGTAAACTTACCCAAATTTTTAAGGTTGAAATTCAAGCATTTTTCAACCATAGAAGTTAAATTCCAAATATTATGACTATGAAAAACCCTAAAACTCAACACTTCAAGTTTTTCTACCTCTTTTCTTCCTAAATGTTTGCCTTCTATACATTTTTTCAAAGTTGTGTTAACTATTATTTTATTTTTGAGATTAAAATGACTAATTAATTGAAAGACCATCCTTGACCATTGGTACCTTTGAAAGAAACCTGGAAGTTGTCTATGATCTAGAAGTGACATTATGTAATCTTTATGTAAATATTAATTTTTATTTTTTAATAAATTACATTAAAAATAAGAATATATATATATATATATATATATATAATATATATATATCTATATATATAATATATATATAATATATAAGATATAGATATAGATATAGATATAGATATAGATATATATAATATATATATATATATATATATTATAAATATATATATATATATATATATAAATATATATATATTATGTGGGTGAATCAATTTAAAAAATAAAAAATAGGGTATTAGATTTTTATTTTATATAGTTTACAAATGCAATTTTTTACTCAAAAATATTAAGAGAAAAATAATTAAAAATAAAAATAAAAAATTTAAAAGGCAAGAAAAAATAGAAAAATTTAAAAACAAGAAAAATTAGAAAAAAACTAAAAACTAAAAACCCAAATACATTCTAAATAAAACATAATAAACAAGTGCTACATAGTAACTAGTACCTTCCCCTTAGTTTAAGTATAACTAAGTTAAAGTAAAAAAAATAATGAACTAAAGTTGCATATACCTCATCTTGCAACAACAAGACAATTGCATTTAGGCAAAAGAATGTAATAGCCTTTGATGGATTTATTATTTATTAGCTTTGTTATTTTATGCTTACTTGATGTTAGTAAATAAAATGTTTTAATAAAAATGTCTTAAGTGATGCTACATTGTAGCTAGTCCCCACCGACTAGTTTAAATATAGATAAATCAAAGTAAAAAAAATTAAAGATATAAACATTTCATCAATAGTATATATTCCATTATCTTTAAATTTAACTCTATGTTAACTTGTTTCTAAAGTCTCCAGATCATTGTTACTATTATTTGTGGTTTCTCCCGTACAAAAAAACAATATTCTGTAATGTTCTTCCAAAAACAATATGTTAGGGTTGAAAACCAAACTTTTACTTATATAGATACCAAACACATATTAGTTAAACAATATTATCATGTTTTTAAATAATATAATTCAATGTTGTATCCCCAACGCATATGGGATTTCTTTTACTAATATCAACACCTTCAAGGAAAAATATATTATTGTTCAATATGTTCAAGTGAAAAACGTAAAATGTTTCAATACTAAATAAGATAATCATGCTTGCTTGCATAAAAAGAATAACATAATACTAGATCTAAGAAAAATTAATTACTCATGTCACTTATACAATCACTTGTTGGGTGTAAATTAATTATTATATTGATGCTTTAATCCTCAATGCATATGGGAGCTCTTTTACTATTATCAATACCTTCAAGAAAGATATATCAAATTGTTAAATATGTTCAAGTGAAAAAACATAAAATTATTCAATACTCATAAAAATAATAATCTTTGTTTACGTAATAAAATAACCTAATACTACATCCAAGAACAATTAATTACTCATGTTGCATATATAATGACTTGTTTGGTGCAAAGTAGCTGCTATCTTGATGCTTGAAAGCTAATGTATTATCCAAAGGACATTCTTTTCAGAAAATATAAACATGCATAAGTTGAAAAGTACCATAAAGGTTCTTCGACAAGAAGTTGGTGTTAGCTCATTTAACATTATTGACTAATATTGAATCTCACTTCAAGATAAAATGTTGCCATTATTGTTTTTATGGTGCATCATATTTGGATGCACAAACACTATAATGAAAACATTACTCAATTAAGAACTTGTTCATGGTGGCATTTTTTCATTGAAATAAGATCAACCCTAGCTCAATTGGCGTGAATGAGAAAGCTTCAACTTCGATACCAAATTGGATTATGCAAAGTGGAATTATTAGTACTTATCGCATAGTTTAAACATAGACAAATTAATGGAAATAATAATAATAAATTGTTGAAAGATAGATGGATAAACTAGAAATATACCACCATTTGTGTAACGTTTTAAACTTTCATTGAATAATATTTTCCAAAGTGAAAAGTTAGAAACATAAGGTGGAAATCTCCATTTTATGCAACAAAAACATTATGGTAATCATTACGTAGTGGGTGATTTGATGCACCAAATATGATGCTAGCCCCCAATTACCAAGAAAAATAGTGCAACTATAGTAAACATTGAAAACAAATGAAATTTGCAAATGCCCCATATAATTTCCAGCATAAACAATATGATTTCTAGTTGAAAGTATATGCAAAAGATAAAAAATATTTAAGGAAATAGAATGTTGTAATTTTGTCATTTAAAAACCTACTATACCATACAATTTCATGTTATAAAATGTAAAGTGGTAGCTTACTAAAATTGTTTTGTTTAACCTTCATACCTTCTTGTGAATCTTAGTTATCTTATTTATATTCCTTAGATTTTTTCATCAAACAATGCCAAAAAGAAATAGAAACACAAGAAGGCGTAGATATATTCTCTCATCCAGGGAAAAACCCCTCAAAGGGGAAAACCTAGAAACTCTTCTCTTCTTATAATATAATTCAAATGAGATACAAATACCCAATCCTTAGACCAAGTCCCTCTACCAGTACCAATTCATCTCTTCCTCAAGTATTTCTTGTATCTACACTAAAAGGCTACACACTGTAACTTTGATCTGCCAGTTATTGCATTGCTACTCGACCTGTAACTTTGGCCCTGAACCTCATGAGGAAACCCTAATTTGAACCCTCTATATTTTATTCCAAGAGTAAGAAAACTCTTCCGAAGGTCAACGAGGTCTAGACAAAATTTCCTTCCTTCCAACTACCAGTTTTTGTACTTCGTCCTACTGCAACTTGAATCTTCAACTTTGACCTCTCCCTGCAACCTAGAAACCGTAGAATTTTGCATGTGTGAGAGAGATAGATCCCAAAAATAAGATATTTCAGCCTCCTAACTTCTTCTAGACTTTCACTCTACTTTTCTTCTCCTTCCTAGTTACAGACCAAACTCTTTCTTGATGATAGATCTTGTGAGTGAGTGTGTCTCCAAATTAAGTCGAACTTCTCTTTATATATCCTTCTCAAGGGGTCGACTTCCCTCCTTTTAGGCCAAATTGAGGATCCTAGGGCTGGCTTGCACTCTTGGAGATTCCAGATATTCTAGAATAAAAAATAATTCTTTTTACAATTACAAATTTCCTGGAAGGGTCTTATAAATATGACGTTGAATCCATTGAATCATGACAACAAATCCTAAGACCTAAGGAACCCTAGAAGCACGAAGAGCATGCTCTTACCTAGAAGGCAATTAGTAATGAGCATGAAACCCATGCTTTAAAAATAATAATTTCTCTTTCTTCCTTTCTTGTTTTTTACATAGGATAAATATTGAAATGAGTACAACAATGATGAAGACTGAAACTAGTTACATTTCTCAACACTCCCTCTTAACTAGGGAGGTATTCATAATTTTACAACCAATACAACATGATATATCAAACTAAAGAGTTATCAAGAAGAGTTGGATTGCTAAGCCATATTGTTAGTATCATTATTATAACAAGCATTGTCCCTGAGGTCGAATTGAAGAATCTCTTCTTTGGTTCAAGAGAATTATGTTGTGAGGATATATGTGGTACCGCACTACCTCTCTAATGTGCATACCCCATCTAGATTTCCATAAGGTATATCCTTTTAGGAATACTCTTACCTTGGATCTCCATCCTTGGGTTTGTAAATAATATTGGTGCTCTTTGACAAATCTTCTTTTGGATTCCTATATGATCCTCAAAGAGTGTTAGTCCCTTTCATTGCTTTGATGCTTTATCCTCAAATAAACCAAAAAATACTCTCCAATTCTCCATAATTCTCTCTTTCACACCTGAACAGGAGAATGCACATGTGATGTCCAACATCAGTTCCTCTCAACTAGAGAGGCCATCCCTATTCTCCTTTAAGAATGAGAACAAATCCATGCTCCTTATCCAACGAGACTCCTTTCCTCCTTCTCAAACAAGAGGAGAATCCATCCTTCCAATAATGGAAACTGACATCACAAGCCTTCTAGCTTGTCTTTATTAAAGTATCGACTATTAGTTTTGCATAGATGCATGGTTCCCTCTTTTCTTTGCATTGAGCTTCACTCTTTTGAAGGTATCATGGAACCTTCTCCACTCTTCGTTGTTCTAAGAAGATCTAGGTCATATCTCTTTCTCATCACTTTCTTCTTAATTCATGAATGTATTGTATTGGGCCTTCCAGATATTCACTCTGATCATGAAAGTGATCTTCCTTGACCTTCACGTTATCTTCTCATACAACTACCCTTTTAATCCCAATATGAACTTCATCTTGAATTTATAGTTTCCAGCTACTAGACAACATTCTTCATCCATACAGTTAAACTTTCCTCTACTGTCATCATGTATTCCTGCAACATTATTTTTCGATAGCTAAAAATAATATGTTATATAGATAACCAAACGAAGAAATAGAATAGAATTACCTCACCTTAGTGACCTTCTTGTTCCATCAACATCCTTATCGACCATATCCTACTTGAATTTCCTTCATGCATCAGAGTGCCCGAGGATCGAACTTGATTATCAAATTACAACTTTCCTTCTGAAGACTATACTAGATGTTAATTAATATCAATTACATATTCTAGAGAAAGTCCCAATATTCTATACATTCTTAAGAAAGTCACATCTATTATTTTCTATCATCATTAGTACTTAATAATATCTTTATAAACAACTTAATTTAATAATATTATTGCACATATAGATCTTATATGAAGTTTACCTTTCAGCATACATTCATATGCTTTTGTCTAATCATCTACATATCCATGTATCTCACAAAAATTTTGTATCCCGATCCATTGAAACCTTTCATCCCCTTTTACAATTATGTTTCCACATCACATATACTACATAATATTCCTATCATGATTCTTTTCCCAAGGAATTTACAAGATGACAATCCTTCACAGATCATAATGATCCATTTAAGTAAGATGACAATATCTAACATAATTTGGATGAACATTATGCCCAAATGTTCTAACATTATATCCTAGATGATCTCTACTAAGAAACATAATAAATTGCATACATGTTACTATCATATGCTTCTATCATATGATTATTATGCATATTATATCAAAAGAAACATTAACATTCCTAGAGAGCCTTCTTCAATAGTAACTTCTTCTCAGACATCTAACTTCTTTAGCTACATGAGCTCCTATCATTTATTTTAATGGTCTACTTATTTGCAAATTCCCCCTTAAAGTGTCTAAATTCATTTCATCCAAAACATTGCACTTTGGATATATCTTTCTTCTTGGACATGCGAAACTTTCATTTTTTCATCCTCTTGACTCGGTCTAGAAAGGCTTGAGTCTTCTCATTTGATCCAAAGTCATCATCCCTTGATCCTTGATTTTTCCAGTATGCATGTTCCCAAAACTCATCAAAGGGAGTTGAATCCTTCTTGGAGTTGACACTTGTTGCAAAGTTTCTCCATTATGGTGGAAGTACACTAAAAACACATATGGTCACCTTAGAATTAGTGATGGGTTCCCCGAGTCCTTGCAAATGGTCTCTTAGCTAAGAGACTCCAATGAGGAAGGATGACATATCCTCATCCTTTTATTTATTCATTTTGTATATCTTTTTCCATAATGAAATATTTTGACATGTTTTACTTACATAGTATATATTCACTAGCTTGTCATACACTACCATGGAAGTCTTAAAGTTTGTAAAAAATGGAACTGAAGAATCCTTGATTATTTCCACCATGATACTTTGAACTCTTAATTCACCTTTCTTCCATATTTCTATTTATTGTGTCTTATAGTTTTCAGGTTCAGTAATTTATCTGGTAACATATTTGATTACATCTTTCTTTGTGCATAGAAAGTTAATCATTTTCTTCCATGCTAGATAATTTGAAGCCCCAATGAGCTTATTTATCTCCTTGCACAAATAACCTACATTACTTGAATATTCAACCATTATGATAGAGACTGATAATTTTTGGGCCGTATAATGGGTATAAGTTTACTCTTGCTTACACTATCTTTTTCCTTCTTTCTTTATGCATTTGTGTTGTGATATAGTAAGATGTTGATAAAACTTCGATGAGAAATGAATAAAATTTCTTTTGATACGGTTCGACTAAGAAAAGCTAACTTTCATTGCTTTTATGCAAAAATTGGCAAAGGGAATAGCTGTTGTCCAGAAGATGGAACAACAAAAGCTAAACAAAGGAAAAGGAGCGCATCTTATGTGAATGAATCAACGAAGAGATCAAGAGGATGACCGCAAGTTGAAATGTTGTTTGATAATAGCATTTAGTTGCGAATCCCTCAAGATCGCCTGATCTTGAGGGATCACGTTTGTCTCTTTTACTTCTTGATTATAAAAGGGAACTTCTCGCCCTTTTCAAACAGGTAATTTCATATATATGAAGTATAATTTTCAAGAAGACAACACGTTGTAATGACACTTGAATTCGATGATTAATACATGAATTGAGTTGTTGTTCCCGCGTGATATTCTGAAGTAGTTAAGTAGTATTCGCTAGTGGCTTGGGCTCGGTCACTAGTGGATACCATTGTTGTTTCCTGTGTTTTTACTTTTTCCTTTATCGCGAGTTTAATTTGTCTGCTTTACAGTTTTACAGATGATATACTTTCATTGGTGTGGATTTCATGTATGTATTTCATTGCTTCTTAATTCTGCCAATCGATTTCATTTACTTATGTTATGGATTGAATTAATCATTATAAGAGAGTTATTTCTGGTTCATTAAAAGATAGAAGTGTTATTTATTGAATTGAATGCTTTATTCCTCTACAATAGTTTAGCATCATCTAGAAGAGTTTTTTTATTGCTGTAGGCACTTAGTTGATGCGATTGCAATTAGAATCTCTTGATTAAATATTGAGTTTTTGTCTCTAATTAAGGTTGAGTTTTGATGCTTAGATAGATTATTTTCTCGAAAGTTACAAGCTTGAGATTTATGATTTAATTCGTTTACTCTTGTATTGAATTTAATAAATTATCTCAAATCATTACTCTCCATAGATATAGCATTTGCACATGTTGTGTACACTCTTGGAATAGAAAGACATACCTAGGTTGATGATTAATGTGAGGCAATTAGGAGTTTTTAAAGACATCTTATAGCAACCAACATTTTGGCATCGTTTCCGGGGAGAGTGTTTCCATTTCACAGAAGAGTGATGTATGTTTGATAGTTGCTGCTAGGAAATAATTGGGTATCAAAAACGGAAGGTAAGAACTTGCGTACGGGTAAGTAAAGTGCTTGCTCCCTCGCCTGATTTTCAGCACAATTAGGTAGGAATTGAAAGTAGAAATAGAAATTTAATGTTTATTGAAAGAATTGGGCATTAAAAACAGAAGGTAAGAACCTACATACGAGTAAGTAAAGTGCTTGCTCCCTTTCCCGCTTTTCAGCAAAAATTCCTTAGGAATTCAAGTACAAATTAATGTTTTTATTTTTGTATGAATGATTAAGAAGAAAAGAGTATAAAAAGATATAATTCCTCCATCCAAATATGAAAAATCCAAGGGACCGGTGACCCTTGGACAATCAACCTTCATTGACAAAATCATAAGAAAATCTGAGTCTCAGTCATCAGTGGGACCCAGAATTGTTTCCACCAGAAATACTACTGTAACCCTTTAGGCCACAGGATCACCATCTGTATCTAACGATGAGATTCACAACGGAACTAAAGGGTCTGAATAGAGTTTTCAGAATATTGAAAATCTGCAATTTAGCCCTTTACAAGAAGGGAATTTTTGTGACCTCCATAAAGGAGGAGAAGAAATAGGTAGTACTAAATTATCAGAAACCAAATCTCCTCAAACAGTGGTTGAACAGAGGACCCCCAGTATTCTGGACCAAGGAAGTGTTGTTAAAATCATTTTACAAGTCTCTTCTAGCCCCCCCAGGAACAAATCTCCAGCTCCAGAAATCCCTGAAGAGTATTGGCATATTTTTTTACCAAATGGCCAATAATCAGCAACAACCTCAAACCTCTACATTACAATATCCTATTGTTGACACAATTGTCAATGCTCCCATGAAAGCCATCCTATTATAGAATATTCCTACCTTTCATGGGCTAACTTTAGAGGATCTCGATGCATTCCTTTTTGAATTTGATGTTTTATGTAGGGGTTATGATTACACTACTAACCCCCAGAAACTGAAGCTGTTTCCTTCTACTCTGAAGGGAGCAACTCTATGTTGGTTTATGGGGCTTGGTGGAGGTACCATTAATGTCTGAGAACAAATGAAAACAACGTTTCTGAAAAAATACCAAGATTTTTTCCAAAGTAGAGAACTGTAGGATGAAATCTTTCAAATGGTAGCTAAGATTAACGAGAGCCTTGAAGAATATGTAGAACATTTTCAATATAATCTATAGATATCTCCTTATGCAAATCTACCCCTTGAAGTTCTTAAAACCATAATGATTAAAGGTATGAAAGACCAATGGGTAGAAACATTAAACTTAATGAGGAAAGGGGATATTTATCAAGAGGATTTTGACAATATTGTACAATTGTGTATCAGGTGTTCCAGAGGTAGTACAAGGTTGAAACCAACTGGGCGCGATGTGATCACTAGAGATAATAGAACCTCAGAAGGAAGCATTACACGAGTTGAAATTAGTAATTTGCTCGAAGATTTCATGACTGATATCTTGGGGACCCTGACAACACAATTGGATATCATACAAGACAAGCACAAACAAGCTGAAGTATAACAGAATCTGGCTATTTTCTATCCACGATGTTGGAGGAAACACCATAATAGAGAATGTTCACTAGATATGATACAGACGTGCACCATTTTCACTAAGAATCATACTACATAAAGTTTTCCATCACTTCTTGGGTTGGAAGCGATCTTCAAGGAAGTCGAGGAGGAAGTGGAACCAATATATTTGATGAACTGGTGCGGTAAATGGTAAGCACGACTGATCCAAAAATTGGATCCTTAAACTCTCTTAAAGCTACCAAAACTCTACAAAATCTCATACTGAGTTTAAAGTCTTATGGATGTTGAAGCCTATCAGAAATAACCTTTGAATAACAACAATTTGCAGCCAACACAAGAGCAATGTGGACCTTCGGTCAAAGTGCAATCACTGGTGGCCCATAGGGACTGTGCATGGTGCAAAAATGATAGTTAGGAGGCTCAGACCAAAAAACGGAGGGTGTTTGCTAATCGCGCATCACTGGGAAAAACCCCTCGAGAAGGAAAGGCCCTCAATGCTCAGTCGCATGGGAAGCTGGGAAACTATGGGGAAAGCGCTAAGGTGAAAGATGGGTCTCGTGCTCCAAAACTGGAAATATATATCGGAGGCACCCTTGGGTAGTAAGTGGATTTGGCTGAAAATGAGCGATTCCATTTAGCGCTCGATGCGTGTCCGACAGATGAGAGAGAAAACTGCCTATCATTGCATGCTAATGGTTGAGCACGTCAACCATGCAAAATGAACTAATATCGTAGGATCTGGGGACTCCAGATCTAATGGTGGAGATTGCACCCGATGGATGACTTGACGCGATGGAGAAATAAGCCACGACACATGGAGATTTGAATTTTGATGTGGACGATGAGTTGGCAGATGAGTCATTCAATAATGTAACTGGATTACCAAACCATCGAGGCAGAGCTAGCGCAATTCGTAAGGAGACAAGTGGCCACCTTTCTGTGAAGTGTTACAGTGATGATGATGCAGAGCAGGGAACTCTAGCAGACATAGGTAGGCGATCTGAAGAGCCAGGAGAGGAATCGAACAGTCATGAGACGGATTGGCATTAAGCCATGAATAGATAGAGAGAGAAAAGAGAGGAAGCAGTAAGCATACCTGGAAATAGAGAAACCAGAGTTGAGCTCATTGTAATAGGCAGAGCCACCAGAGGTTGGAGGCAGAGCTACAGAGCCAGAGAGCTCCATTGGCAGCATCATATTGTTGTTGGAGTTACTTGGAGGTCGAGCGACTCACCAAGGCATGTAAAGGGCCGAGAGAAAGAGCTTAGAGAGCCGAAGCAAATAGCAGAGCAAGAGCTAGAGCAAACGCCAGAAGTGAGAGTTGAGAGCTAGAACCAGATCTAGAGCCATAGAGCCAGAGCTAGAGTCAGAGCCATAGCCAGAGCAAGAGCCATAACCAGAGCCAAGAGCCAGAGCTAGAAAGTCGAAGAGCTCCAACAGCCAAGGGATAAGATGGTGTTCTGAGCCCAATGTTCCTCTATAAAACATTGGAGTTAAGTGTAGGCACTTCTAAAAGAACTATTTCCATAATCCCAGAGAGCCTAATCAAGTTGATTAGAGCTCAAGGAGACGTAGCCCAAGATATCAGGGTGAACTCCATATTATACTGTTGTCTTATGTGTTCATTTTTATTGCTGCTTTAACTACTGTTATATCCATTTATATATCAGTTTAAGTACCTTCCCATATCAAAACAAACAACAGATTTTAAATTAAATAATCAGTTGAAAACAAATACAAGCATACACTCATATTGTTAAGCATTTCTTATTTTCGCATTGGTTAATCAAATAGACTTGGGAGAATTTAAAGCTTTGGAAGTGGGAGAGGTTCTTGTAAGTTAGACAAGAAACCAAGAGCCCCATTTTAAGATCAACGATCGACATGTATGCCTACAGACCCTTCTTTTTTCTTTCCTTCCTCACAATATAATTCTCAGTAGTATCTAGGGGCAACATGGCAGAACCAACCACCCTTCTCTAATTGGCCACCTCAAGCCTTTTCTATGCCATCATGGCCCAATCAATCAAATTGGTCAAATCCATATTATCGTCCACCATTCTGGCAGAGTAACCCTTATCCCTCACAATGGTCCCCTTCCACCTTGCAAAATCAGAACTAGCAACCGAATTGGTAACGATCCACAAACTAGTCTACTGGAACCGTTCCTCCATCTCAACCAACCTTACCCAGCACCTTACACATTGCAGCAAAATCCTCAATCTAATACACGGCCAGAACTCCCAGCCCAACCAAATCCAAATCCTAACAATAGATCCATCAATTCAGTGCAAATTATTGCGAGTCTGGACCCTAAAGTTGAGCCGAGAGAATGTATTGAACTTAATTTAAGATCAAACGCATAATTACCCTAGATGAGGATAAAAATTCACATCCTGAAACCAAAGAGACATATCCGGATAAGCCTTCGACTGTAGATAGCCAACAACCAATGCAACGAGAAGATACAGTCAGGCAGAACAATCCTAAGAAAATCATAACTTCTTCTCCCTCATTCCTAGAAATATTGATAATATCTCTGTTATCACTCAGAATTTTTCCCTAGAAGTTATCAAAAGAAGGAAGCATCCGAGGTAACCACAAACCAATATTTTAGACTTAGGCTCTAACCTTATAATTTAGGTTTGTTTTTATGGGATTTTAGGCTAGTTCTTAGTGTTCATGGGGTTTTTATTTTGGATTGAAGGTTAGATGGTGGAATTCTTGGAGTAGAAGGATAGACCTCGGTCTTCAAGCCATTAGGTTATGGAGTCAATAGATGGATAGCATAACTGGATCAGATCATTAAAGGGAATGTTCTAAGGGAAGGCTAGCAAAGAAAAATGCAAATCTTTAGGCCTAATGGGTGAAGTGATTCTAACCAGGGTGAAACGACACTTAAGAATCCTTGGACTGGGATCAAAATGAAAAACAAAGGGTGATCATGAACAAGGGCAATTAAGAATCCTTTACTATAGACCAGAGAACAAACTACAGAAGCTAAGGAGCAGTTAAGAATTCCCTAGTTAAGATAGTTTAGGAGAAAACATTCAGAATGTAAAACAGTAAATACATAGTGCATTCAAGCAATTTCTGAAATATCATTCCTTGTGATACATTTATATTTAGAGAAACAAACAAGATTATGCAAAAAACATAAGGAAAAAAAACAGTCAACATGAGAGAATAAATATTTGTATTTCGATTTACACAAGAATCCCATAAAATATCTAATCTTTATTCCTTGATCCAGCAAGCCAATCCAGTCATTGATACAATAGAACTTTGATTTGAGAGAAAAAGTCTATAAAAATGTCTTGGAATCCACACTACATACTTCGAAATGTGAAGTATTTATACAAAAATATTTACAAAATATCTCAAAACAACTTGAGATTTAATCTAGGGAATTAAAATATCTTCTTACATAAAGATAGAGACAAATGTTAAACTGCTTCATGTTGCCCCTCTTACTATGGTGTTGCTGGTTGTTTCTATTGAGTTGGAGCCCTTTAAGTTGGTTGATATTTGTAGCACTTCTATGCTGGAATATTCTTTTCTTTCATATTTTAAATGATACTCTTTGACCCTGCTACTCTGCTTTTACCTGTTTCACTGGTTGTCTTCAGATTTACTGTGCAGTAACTTTCTCATGTAAATTTGTTATAGTAAATCTGCCATTTTTCCCACCATTCTACATTAGGTAACTTTATTTTTACCATTATTTTGTAGATTTCATCTACCTCTGTGTATATTGCAATATTTGGTTTGGTGAGAAACAAATGTTTCAGTTCATGCTCTATGAAAAACAAGTTCTCAAATGTATCATATAATACTTCGCCTATTGGCAAAGCTTTAATAGCCGAAGAGTTGGCTTGTTCCTTGGCCAATTTCCTGAGTGTATCACTATAGTCCAATTGGGTCATGAGTTTTTCATTGATGACTATGGGACTGGGAAGACCTTTGTCCTTTAAAATTTGAAACTTAGCCACGAATTTGTCAATGGCTACTTGCATGTTATGGCACTTCTCTTCTAAGTTGTGCATGAGGTTTCTTTTGGAAAGAACCTTTCTAATCTCCATAGTGGCTTTAGTCCTGTCTTCTATGTTAAGGTATTGGAGCTCATATCTATTCTTATTGTTTAGGAAGTGGATGAGTTGATTTGCATCCTCTGGTTTATCTCCTAATTCTTTATTCACCTTTTGGATAGCTTCAGTGGCTATCTTCACTAATTCTGTCTGCTCAAATATAGCCTGAATTGATGGCCAAATATCATTGACAGATTCAATGATATTGGCCCAAAGCATTTCTTTGGTTTGCCCTAGAGGATTCTGTAATGGTAAATCCTTCTCTAGGATTTTGATTCTTTGACCCATTCTCTGGGCCTTCTATGTTTCTTCTTTCTACTGGAGTTGGGCATGTTTGCAATCAGTTTCCAAACTTGCCACTTTTTCCTTTAATCTCTTTAGCTCTGTAGCCCGGATAGAGATATCTTCCATGGCTTTCACAAGTTTTTCTACTTTGTCTATTGATGTACCTATTGTTGTTGTAGATTCTACAGTTCCTAGCAATGTTGCGACAGGTGGAGCTGTTGGTGCCAGTGATGCTACCAGTGTGGAAGGAACTGTTGTAGATACTGTGAGGATGACAGTTCTAGAAGTTGTGGCTAGGTCACTTTGCTTCGATTGGATTAAAGTGTCCAACTCGTTCTTTGTCTCATTCAGTTGATCATTTAGCTTTAGGACCAAGTCCATGAGCTCTTCATGTCCTTGTTGTGCTTCTAGGACTTCCTGTGTCTGTGGGTGATGAAGCTGGGGTATATTTAGTTGCTTCCTGAGTGTAACAATTTTATCATTTTTCTTCTTAATTAGCTATTCTGCAAGCTTTACATCTTTGGGATTGTGTCCCGATTCAATTACTAAGTCTTCTAAGGACTTGATTCTATTATCCTTGGCTTGTGAGGAGGCCTTCTCCAACTGGAATTGGGCTGATATATTGTTCAGGGAGTTCTGTAATTAGTGGGCAGAAATGGCCTTCCTTGTTAGTGTGGAGTATATCATCTCCCCTATTTGCTTATGCAGTTCAATCTGGTCAATGGGATGAATATCCCTTGCCAGTACTTCAAAATCTATTATCTTAAAATCTGATGTTGTTCTTGGCTGATGAGTGGTTGGCTTGATGAAGGTCATCTTCATTTTTCCCTCTTTGACATCACTGACTCACATTAGCCTTGTTTGATTGGTAGGGGTCATTTTCAGATACTGTGCATATGTTTGGGGCTTAAGCCTCTCATTCCTAGCCTTGATTTCTTTGTAGTTTTCCTTTATATCTTGATCTTTATCTACAGGCATCCTAAAGGAGGAAACCTCAACACTTTGCTGCCTCATCAACATCAGAGTCTGTGATGTAGAGGGCTCCTGCATACTCCCAGATGGAGTGGTGGGCCTGCTTCTTTCAACTTTTGTGTTGGTGACCTCAGCTAAGCCATCAGTGAACTTTTGCTCAGAAGTTGGATTGGGCTTTTGCCTTTTGTTTGACTCTTGTTGTACATCAGAAGTGGGCATTCCTAAAGTGGAAGCCCCTTCTCTATTTCTTTTTGGGGCCTTCTCCTCATTCCGAGGAGTTTGCATGAATGGATGTGCAATAGAAGTAGTTGTTGGTTCTTCTGATGGTTCTGTCCTGGTGGACTGATCTGGCCTATCTGATGGTTCTAGCTTATCTATCTATTTTGGAGCCTGCAAGAAAGAGTCCTCATCAAGTTGCTTTTCCATATCTATTAATGTGTGTTCCACAGTAACTTCAGTACTATCCCTGCCCTCTAAATTGTTTTCCACCCATTGCAATTGGTTGGCATACTTTTCTATCTCGGGGATGCGGTGATGAATATAGGGAGCCATCTTTTTTTTTGCCTTCTTTTGCAGATGAAATCTAAGGGATAATATCTCCATATGAAGCTCTATTTTAGTTTTAATCTCTGAAGGATTAGGTCTGCCTCCTTTCCAGCTATTACAATTAAAGGGACCCAATTGTTATTTGATCTTGAGTTGGGATTTCTTTTTGGCTTTAACAAAGTTTACCTCATCTGGATTTATTATCTTCTTGTAATACTCCAGAGCAAATAACCTCACTGGGAGGTATTTAGGTAGTTTGTATGGGTCCAATTCATAGCCATAAATCATGATTTTAGTGTGGTTTTAGTATAAGTACCAATCTCCCACCTGACGATTGATGTTTAGATGAAGGACTTTCCTAATCTTAGGACTGATTCTTGGTGGAGGAGTTCCATTGATCATGGTCATCATAGGGTGGAAAAAGGAATCTATGAACTCATTATATGAATAGGGGGAGGGATGTTGATGAATCAATGGGGTACAGAAGATAACTAATCTTGGTTGGTGCTTGGTGTCCAATTTTTGCAAGGTAAGTGGGAACTTTTCTGACTGGTAATATAGGAAAAGGTGATACAAGACTGAGGAGTATTTGAAGACTCTCTCATTACTCATTCTGAGGAACTGTTCATGCATTCTGTTAGCTATGAACTAAGCATAGTCATATATGATAGTAGGAGGTTGCCCTGGAGTGTATATGGACATGAAGGCTAAAATAATCTCATCAATATATTCATTGGTGGTATAACCTAGGACACTACATATAATATCCAAAATACTTCTACCCCAAGGAGAAAAGAAATTCGCTACATATGAGGGGGGTCTTTGGGGGTATATTTTTCTTCCACGATGAAGGTTTGGATTATTTGGGCCAATCTTGCAGGGTTGAGTTTGGGATATAAGCCCAAAAGGTCTCCAATGGAGAGGGGATTTAGGTTTTGGCCAAGATGGAGTTGTAGCATCTCGTTTATAGACACAGCAGTGATGGTGAAAAGTATAGTTTGGTTTGGGGACATGTCTGCTCTTTGATTGGGAATGTAATTGGCATAACAATAGTGTACAATTTCTAGGAAAATGTGAACTTTGGGGAACTGGTACTTAGGTAAATTGGACTCCCGCAGTCCAATTTGATCATCTTGGTTCAAGTATATATCCCTACTTTGGCAGTATGATTTAAGCGGGGATTCGTGGATAGAGGTGTCCTTTATCTGGAAATCCCTATCAGCCAGGGGGAGGTCGTCTAGGTCTAAATGGGGTGTAGAGACCAGTCTCACATCCATGGAAATTGGGGTAGCCATTCTCATTTCTTGTGGATTTGAGAATGGGGAGGTAATTTGTAGTGTTTTTATGGAAATTGTGTTTAATGCAGAGTGGGTTTAAGTCCTTGAGCTTCTTTGATTAATTTTTATCTCTTAGCTAAGAAAGCTCATTAAATGGTTTTGAAATTGACAGGGTTTCTCAGTGAATTGTGGCTTAAATACTTGGAATTGAGGTAAACTGGCTCTGAACAGGGTGGCTGGTGACTGCAAATGGTCGAAAAGGGCTTTCTGTAGGCTGCAAGGTTGTCTGAGTGTCTTGTTAGAAAATTATATATTATAGATCAATGGAACACATAATAAAATTGCAGAAATATAAATACAGAAAATGCATAAAACAAGAGAGACACAGATATACGTGGTTCACCCAGTTTGGGCTACATCCACAGAGAAAAAACCAGTCATTCTTTTATTATATTATCTATCAAACTGAATAGATACAACCTACAGCAGATCTGCTATAACTCCCTCTTCGTTGTCAATCTCCACTCTCTTCCTTACTCAGAATACAAATCTACATAGATGCAATACAATTCCCTCATATATAGCGAGGGGTTGCCTTCTAGGACAGAAAAACCTAAATTAAACATAACTTCTACCATCAGATCTCTGCCTAATGAATGACCCAGATTGACTACGAAATTACAACATTTTACAAGGCAATTTTACATTTATTCTTAACTTCGGGTGCGCTGCCCTCGAACCCCCGTGGGGGGGGGGACAAGTCCCCCCCGCACCCCCTTGTGTGGAGGGGTGTACAATCTTCCTGGAGTATACAACTGGCTGAAACCTTTGAATACAAAAGATAATCAAGCTTCACACCCAACACGTCTTTGCAGTGCAACTGGGCGTGGGTTGACGACTTTAAGTGTTTGTAGACGACGTGCATGCGTACAAAGGTTTTACTATTGAATTTTCAGAAAAACAAATGAGTTAGGGCTTTTGGCTTTTATCCACAAAAAAATAGTTTTGGCGGGTACGGGTGAACAATGATGGTTTTGTCGCGTACCAGGTGGGCAGTAAATGGTTTCCATCGCATTGCTTATGGGTGCTCGATGGTATTGGGGAGGGGCTGCCTGATGCCACTCATCGGCGGACACATAGCATTGGGGACTAGTGGTAAAACCACTTCTTCGAGTGGGTATAGTTCAATGGAGGGGTTGGCCCGAAATGAGCAGGGGCCGTGAGATGTGGAGGGAAGTGATCATACGGCGATCGGGCAGGGAAGTTGCATAAAGGTAGTGTTGGGGGGGGGGGGGGGCGGCGGCGGAGGGCAATTAAGTGTAGTGGTATCGAGTTAATGATTGATTATGGTGGGAATATGCCGTCGGGGTCACTAACGAAGGATTTTAATAAGGGTTAATGATTCAGGGAGGGATTTTAATATTTTTGAGGGATAAGGGGTAGCAATATAGTTTCTATTTAAACTAATGGGTGGGGCTATTTTATATATAGGAACTATATATATACAAGAAAATGAGTTTTCATCAGGATTTAATGTAATAAAATTCATAATTAGTACAAATGGGTGAAAAAGGGGACACAAAAATAATTAAATGCTATTTTTGTGATTTTTTGTGTTTTCACATATTAACATTAAAACTTAGGGTAATGTACTTTTGTGGGTTTTTTGGGAAAAAGAGGTTTTCCATGGGGGTGATCACTTTCCCTAGGAAAATATTGTTTTAACCTTAGGAAAAGGGTTTTTAGTATGGAAATGGTCGGGGAATGAATTTTTGTGAGGGGAATTTAGTACTTGAAATCCATAAATCATTGAGCCGAGGGTCTAGTCCCTCCAAAAGTCAGAGAAATGCTTTGAGCCTCTTTCACTTAAAGGCTTTCAGTACTTTGAACTTTATTATGGGAAATTAGTAAAGTAAAGTGGTAAAATGAACGAGGGAAGCTAATTAATTGACTTTTTGAATCATTTGCATGCTTGATTGTTCATTCCTATCTAAAACTTTATGATGAGAATGATAAATATACTTTTTGTCTAATCAATCATCATACTTTTGCAACCTTTCCTCTACTTACCCATCTACTCATCCTACCATTTTTACTTCTCTTTATTGGGGTGCATTTGAGCTAGCAAACCCTTATCAAATATATTTTTTTCTCTTTACAATAGTTAACTAACTAAACCTAACCTTATTAAATATAAGGGCTCAGATTAAACAATTGAGCTCCTTTGTTTACTCTACCTATCTAATTATATGCCAAGGTTACATTGTTTGCCCATATTTTTATTCTCTACCTAAAGACATGAAATTGAAAACATGTAATAGCCAAGTTTAAACATTTTTGCTATCATGGATTGTGGCAAGGATTAAAAACTGCACACAATCATTTATTATGCACAAAAAGTAAAAAGTAGTGGAATTTTGGCTTGCTCACTTTCATGGTATTTTTCTTTTCTTGGGGTTCATATTTTACATATTTTTTGACCTTTTTGTTCTTTGATTATTCTTTTAGGACATACCCTCTTTACATTTTAAAATTTTATGAATATGGAAAACATTTGCAAAAAGAAAAGGTATGTACATATTACGTGTTTAATCTCAGACATTCAAAATTATGACTCCTATTGATATAGGAACCTATAAGTGGCTCCACTTGGGGATGGCATTTCCTGGTGAAATGTCAAGAACTTTGTAGATCAATGACCTTTTGAATTGTTGTGATATTATCTTGCAACATTTCCATTTTATGCTTCTACATTATTACTATATATGACAGTAAAACTTTTGAAGCTTAGGGCCTTCTCCTCAGGCTTCAACTTAAAAAATCACCATCCAATCAACTCTAGACTTTTGAAAATAAAGTATGTACAAATGATCAGTGAAATCAGTAACTAGGTTCAATATAGTTTTGAGCATTCGACCATTAACCAATCCTCCTTCTGCCTCTATGCCATCGATTTCTCTGAGGAAGAAAGCATTATTACCTTTGAAAGCATAAATGATATATGGGCCTTTCCACAAGAAATCAAATTTCCCATGTTTACCTTTATCCTCTCTCCTTGAATCCCATTTTAGAACTTTTTCCCCTAGGTAAAAATGTTCTGCCTTAGTAGTTTTATCAAAAGTCCTCTTGCTTCTTTCATGCAAAACCTGAGATAGGATGTACACCTCTTCCCTAGTTTGCTGCAAGTGAATTGTTTGGTTGATTCTTCTTTGGATGTCATTTGGTTCAACTTGCAACTCTTGGAGTAGATTCATAACTGGTGTTCCCAAGGAGGATGGGAAAACAAATTCCATTCCATAAACCAATTGATAAGGACTAGTACCAATTGATTTCTTTATGGTTAGCCTGTCTGCCCATAAGGAATTTACTAGCTTTTTGTTCCATGTTTTCTTGTTATCCTCTAACAATTTTTTGATGATATTTACTAGACTTTTGTTTGAGGATTTAGCTAGTCCATTTCCTTGAGGGTAATAAGATATGAAGTGGCCCAAGGCTATATGATACTTATTATAGAAATCAATCATTCTTTTGGATCTGAAAGCTACTGAATTATCAATGATGACTTTGGTTGGGCACCCGAATCTAGATAAGATGTTGGCCTTAAGGAAGGTTATTATAACAGTGTTAGTGACCTGCCTTGATGGTATGGCTTCTATTCATTTCGTGAAATAGTCTGTAGCAGTGAGGATCCATCTATGTTGTGCAGAGGAAGGTGGGTGGATTTCATGAATGAAGTCTAGACCCCATTGTTGAAAAGGTGCTTCAACAGAGATTGGTTTTAGGGGCAGGGGTAAAAGATTTTTCTTTCCTTCAAAAATCTGACATTTATGATAGGAGGTTACATATTTCTTTACATCAGAAAACAAAGTAGGCCAATAGAAACTGGCTCTAAGAATTTTATCAGTAGTGGTTTTCTAGTAAAGACGTCCTCCACAGTCACCTGCATGAAACTCTTTCAACACTTTGTCTAATTCTTATTTCAATAAACAGTTGAGAAGAATACCTTCATGATTCCTCTGAAGCAAAGCATTATCTACTGTGAAAAATTTTAAGGATTTCATTTTTAAAAACCTACTTTTTGTTATGGATAATTCAAGAGGAGCTTGTAGATTTAGTAAAACATATATGATGTCAACATACCATGGTGATTCATTAAAGGCCTGGCTAATTAATATTGTCGCCATCTCCTCTCCATTATCCATTTCTGTAATAAAATTTATATCTAAGGCCTGATAGTTCGATTTAGCCATGAGCTTGGTTAAACCTTGGCCTTTGATTAACTTTGTTGGTTTGATTTCTAGGTCATATTCTAATATAGTAGCGATCCATTCCCTCTCTTTCCATTCGGGCCTTCCTAAGTTAGGATGTCCTTGACTACTAAATTGGGGACATAGGCTATTATATGAGAATATAAAATGTAAACTCTGAAATATTTAGTAGCTTTGACCAAAGCAAAAGCTTGCTTTTCCATTATGTTGTATTTTAAGCGAGCATCCCTCGGGGCTTTGCTAAAAAAGGCAATAGGTTGTTCATAACCCTGACCATTTTTCTGCAGTAAAATTGCAGCAATTGTATGTTCTGAAGTAAAGGAAAATAAAATGAAGTCCTTGTCAAATTTTGGACTGATCAAAACTGGTGTTTTGGTTGAGGCTAGCTTAATGTCTTCAAAGGATTTCTTAGCCTCAATGGTCCATTTTATGGTCGAATATTTTTTCAGCATATTGTTCAATGATCGAATTAATTCTGCTAGGTTAGAAATAAATCTCCTAAGAAAGTTAAATTTTCCTAAAAAGGCTTGTAATTCCCTAATGCTCCTAGGATGTTGTATCTATAAGATGGCTTCAATTCTTGGAGGATCTATTCAGATACCATCTTTTGAGATTATATCACTACAAGGAAAAAGTTCATTGGTGAGGGTCATGCCTGTGATGGACCTTTAGGGTCCATCACTAATGTCGCATATGGTGATGGTCTTTAAAAAAGCGTTGTTGTAAGTGTATATAGTGATGGTCTTTAAAAAAACGTTGTTGTAAGTGTATATAGTGATCATCCTTTAAGGTTTGTAACCAAAGCCATTTTCAATGACACTTTTGGTGAGGTTCGTTAAATGCCTGTCACCAATTCTCTCTTTGGTGACACTTTTGGTGAGGATCGTTAAAGTCCCATCACTAATTGTCTCTTTGGTGACACTTCTAGTGATGATCTTTTATTAACCGTCACTAATGATCGTTTTGGTTACTTTTGGTGATGGTCAATAAATGTTCATCACCATTGATCATTCCAATGAGTTTTTGATGATGCTTCATGCTTGTGACGGAACTTTAAGGTTTGTCACCAATGTCGCATATGGTGATGGTATTTAAAAAATTCTTGTTTTAACTATATACAGTAATGGTCCCTTAAGGTTTGTCACCAAAGCCATTTTCAATGACAATTTTGGTGAGGATCGTTAAAGGCCTATCACTAATTCTCTCTTTGGTGACACTTTTAGTGAGGTTTGTTAAAGGCCCGTCACTAATTCTCTCTTTGGTGACACTTCTAGTGATGATCTTTTATTGACCCTCACCAATGCTCTTTTTGGTTACTTTTGGTGACGGTAAAAAATGTTTGTCATCATTGATCATTCCAATGAGTTTTTTTATGACGCTATGTACCTGCTACTATCATTTTTGTCAAAAGATAGCAATTTAAGACCATTTTTGTGGAGTCTTTTTCATTATGTGTCTAAGGTCATAGTGGTTATAATAGTCGATAGTCATTTTGTTAAAAAATAATCAGTGTGCATCATTTCCCTAAAGTCATAAGAATATAGATTTCCTATGAGTCAACACATGATTCATCTCTATTAGGTTTATTATCTAGCAAATTTCATTTAAATAAAGTTCCACTAGTGTGTGTAGGAACTTTATTATTTAATACATAATCAATCTTTGTCAATTCTATTAATGACAGAGACCTAGAACTCATCAACACTCATGGCACACCTTAACATGCTTTGGAATAATACATTAACATTCCTTGGCACTTCACATGTCTTGGAACATCTTTGTACATGGAACATATTTGTACCTATAACATATTTCCATGAGTAGGATGCCCAAGCACATGTTGGCATGCCCTACCATAGCATCGCACTCCCCTATCATGTGTTGGCATCCCCTGGAATACCTTGGCATAATATTGCATTGACAAACATTAGCACTTGGCACACATTGGAACTTGGCATGTATGGGAACATATTATTAGTGTGCCTAGCATGCCCCTTTTGAAAAAGATAAAGTCCCGACTTATTAACCCTCTTATGTGTTCATTTCCTTGCATTTTATCTTGGTTATTCCTTTTGTTTCCTTGAAACTCCTTGACGCATATTGGCATACTCTGGCACCCTGCACATCCTAGTATGTCTTAGCACCTGGCATGCCTTGGCACTATTTGGCTCATGTTAGCACACCCAAGAACTACCTAGCACACTCTAGCACTTCTTGACATTCCCTGATATTCCTTGGCATGCCTTATCGATGCTTAGCAACTTGTTATCCCTGTTGGTCATGTCAAGGAAATTCTCAAGGTGGAGATTGATTTTGTCAAGCTAAAACTCCATGTCCTCATTTATTTCCATGGCAATCCTCTCTTCAAAGGTCAATTCTTCCATTGGTGGCTTTTGTTCTCTTTCCCTCTGAAGTTCCTTCCTAAGACCCATTTCCATTTGTCTCTTCCTTGCCACATGTCCTTCACGCTGCTCAGTGTCCTCATGTTCCACCATTTCCTTGCCTTTCATCTCTTGTTTCTTGGCTTTGAATTTCTCTTTATCCATGACTAGTTGTTTTTCCTTAAGTTAATTGTTTTCTTGCTCAAGGAATGAAATGATGAATTTGGCCCTTTCCAAATTGTCTTTGAGCTCCATGATCTGAGAACCATTCTCTTGGGTGACTTGTTTCACGCTTTTATCCTCATCATGTGCCTCCAAGTCAACTAGGTCAAAGTCAAGCTCAATGGGCTCCTCATCATGCAAAGAAGCCTCATGATGTGATGGTGATCCTTGTTCTGCTGATGTAGTAGGCTTGGCCGCTTCCTCAATTTGAGGAGAAAACACAAGGCTTTTGCCACTCTGATATGTCTTGGTGACCTCAGGCCTAGGTGCCTTGGAAACCTCACCATGTTTTCTTGATAACCCACCTCCATGGGTTGTATTGACATGGTTTTGTCTTGGCTTGGTGAAGTGGTTATATGCATTTTCAAGGCTGCCTCAATGAAGGTGTCCCATGTCTTGTTCTTCTCTTTCAAATGATGGAGTACTATAACCTTTATCAGGGTATGGTGAAAGAGGCTGGGAGAATGCACTTTTCCTTTCAATTTCACCCTTTCAGACATTTTGGTTAGTCTCCTATACAAGTAGCTGGACAAATTTAGAGACTTGGCAGTTGTAAAGTGCATGAGCAGTCTTATGTGGTATTGATATAGCCTAGAAGATCTACCCTCACATGTGAAGAACTTCATGATAACCTTAATTAAAGGTTCATATCTCTCCAACAAGTATCTGAATGGGAAAACACGTGAGTGAGCTACTTTGTATTGTGGTTTCAAGTAGGGTTTGTACTATTCTAGGTCTAGGTTCATGCCTTTGAACCAATTTTCACCATGGTTTGCTATGCCTGTAGCTTGAGACATGGAATCCACTAAAAAAATCAAATCAGTCCCTGCAATGGTGATATTGTCTTCCTTCAAGGTGAGGGAAAATATAGCTGTGATATGCTCATGGTAACCTACTTCCTGCACTCTTTGACAAAACCCTGAACAATTGATATCTTCAAAGCATTTCATGACAAATGGGGAAGAGGTGCTTTCATTACAATTAGAGGGCTCAAACCTCAGTATCTTCCCCCATTGTTGTACTTCCTCTTCTCTGATGGTTATGAGTTAGGTTCCATACTTCAAACCCTAGGTGAAAGGTAGGCAACAATACTGACCGCAACTACAACTACAACAACTTAACCAAGTTATAGTTGCTACAACTAGACTATGCCTTGTTCACCTAAGAACTGCCTATAACACATCTTAGGCTACTCATGTCTAATCTCAACTCATCTCACTTAAAAAGTTACCAATTCAAGGCTCATGCCCAACCATGGCCATAAAACAACTAAGAAAAAGAGTTTACATCTTGACATGCCATAGCACATGGTACGCCTAATAGTCCCTTAGCCCTATGTGGCGAGTGTTAGCATCCCCTACATTTCTTGCCATGCTTTGCACTCCCTAGCACACCCTAGCACTCTTCGACATGCCCTGGAACTCTAGCATGCCTTGGCACTGCCTAACATATAACCTTGTCACTCCCTCCTTAAAACACTTGGAACTCGTTGACACTCCCTATCACACACTCTTATCTCTTCATTTCCATGCATTCTTAACTAGTTTTGCCTTGTGTTTTTGTGGCACTCCCTAACATTCAATGGCACACATTGACACATCCTAGCATATGGCACATCTTGGTATGTTTCCTTGGCACTCTAGCATTCCTTAACAATACCTAACATATCTTGTTGCTCCCTCCTTACCACACCTAGAACTCACTAACACTCCCTCTCACACACTTATTCATTCATTTCAATGTATTTGAAGCTAGTGATCCCTTTTGTTTCCTTGGCACTCCATAAAACTCCATGGAATGCATTTGAACACCCTAACACCTGGCATATTTTTGCATGTTTCCCTGACCTCTAGCATGCCTTAGCACTGCCTACCATACCTTGTTACTCCCTTAACACACCTATATCTCACTGACACTTCTTGTCACAAACTCTTATTTGTTTGTTTGCATGCACTAATTTGACCTAGTGCTCCCTTGTGTTTCCCTGGCACTCCCAAACACGTCCTAGAACACAACATTTAAATGCCGACATAATAGAAATAAGGATATTAGTACTATGAAATTCCAAATGGGAAATCCATCATTTGATGGGAATTTTATTATTCTTAAGAAGTTGCTAGAAAGGCTGAGATATGAAATATAATCAAAGTTTTTGGTGCATTCTTACTCACTGACTCCCTATCACACACATGTTGTCTAAAGAGGCACAAAAAGTGTGAAATGCTACTTAGAGAGATTGAGATATGCATTCTAATCAAAGTTTTTGGTGAATTTTTACTTACTTACTCCCTATCACACACATGTTGTCTAAAGAGGCACAAAAAGTGTGAAATGGAGCTTAAGGTCTGTAATTGATTAGTAATTTTACCTAAGGATATGTGGAAGACATCCTTTAAGATGTGACAAGGACTGCTTGCATGGCCACTGATGTCATTAAGTGTTACCAATTATGGCCTTGCAACATTCATGAGATGATGAACAAAGTTCTACAACCACATATTTACTCAACTCTAATTGTGTACTTAGGCTTATTACTTTTCAGCCGGACCTAGGATGAATAAACCAAGTGTTTGCAGCACATGACAAGTTATTTGTGACCATGAAGAAGTGTGCATTTGGGTAGAATAAAATTGATTATCTTGGATTTTTGTGTGAAGCACGATGAACTAAGAATTGATCCAATGAATTTTTCAACCATTGTTATTTGGTCACCACGAAAGATCAAACTTGACCCACAATATTTTAAGCAAATGGTGAACTATATTAGGAATTATATTACATAGTTTCCCCATGACATGCATCCTCTCAATGATTACAAGCACCTAGGATATGAAATCAGAAGATTACTAATTTTTTTGTACAACCTGGTTTCAGGCATCCTAACATAGACCACAATATTTATGGTTACATGTGAATGATGTAGTTCTCTTAATTGTGATTCATGTGCATGATTGATCATCACAAGAAATAATGGTGATTCAATTTAAGTCTAAAGTCACAATTGAAAGATACATTTGAAATGACTAACTTAGATCTGTAGCATTTATTTCTTGGCATCAAACTTATGCAATTGAGTGATAATATCTTCATTTCTGAGCCAAAGTATGCTTTGGATATCCTTAAGATATTTAAATGGATTATTTGTAAGCCTCATTCTACTCCATTTCAATCAGAATCTAAGATGACTAAGGATTTTGATTCTTTGAAAGTCAATTGGTTGGTAGTCTCATTTATTTGAATCATAGACAACTTTATATTGGATTCACCATTAGTCGAGTCTCTAGGTTCATGTAGGGTTTGATGGAAATCCATATGAAGACTACAAAGAGGGAGTATCAATATATCAAAGCTACATATCAAGTTGCCATTAAGTATTCAACAAAAATTCAAATCAATTGGTGAGATATACAAACACTAATCTGTAAACAAGGGAATTATAGTATATAATCCTCATTGGAAATAAACATTGTAGTCTAGCCACCACCCATTTTACCATCATAGATCCTCTGTGGAAATAAACAATGTAATCTTCTTTGTCTCCAGACTTGCTCATTGCTTGGTTTAATTTGGATGTGGTGGCTAGATCACTGCCAATTAATTTCCCTAACTATGTTTCAGGTAAAGGTTTAGCCCATCACTCTAATACTTCCAACCAAACAAAACTCTATTTACTGCACAACACTCTAATAATCCCAACCACACCAAACTCTACTTTCTATGAACAAATAGTTATAACTATGCCCAATCACAAAACCAACAATCAAAATAGATGCAGATATATCCAAGCAATTTGTTAAGGATTCAAGCCTAGTGTTGCAACAATTTATGAATCTACTCATTTACCTATGTAGTTGCATATATGAATTTGACAATGTGGTTGTTGTAATAAATGACATCGATGATATACTAAGACCTATAGCTATAGGTGGAATGCCAACAAATGCACATGGTTCCTATGCTCAGACAAAGTATCAAATTTTAAATGATGTTGTAAGATGTGGGATACAAAACATTCAAGAAATTATTTTAACCCATAAATCAGTCAAACAGCTAATTTGTGGAGTACCACCATCTAGCATTGCAATTAGGTTTATTTTAATTTTTAGATAGCCACTAGGGTGTGTGTTCTTGTCTGTTAGGTCCCTATAATACTAGTGATTCCCCCATTACTATTGTAGTTGTATCCCTTATTAATATTATTGTGCACCTATTGTCCCCATATTGTTATTACTGTGCCCCATAAAATCCCTCTATTGTTTTTTTGTGCCTTTATATTATTATTGTTAGGTCAGTTTGGTTATATTGTGACTCGATAGACTCCTATATATAGAAAGGAAGTTTTGTCATTTATATCATCCAATAATTGTTCATTTATGTAATGTAAAGGAGGTTTCCCCCTCGAAGAGGCTGAATTCTAAGGCGTTGATCTATCTTTTCTATCTTTTTGTGAGCTGGTTTCATAACATTTGGTATCAGAGGTTTGGATTCTAGGGTTTCACTGCTCCAAAAAGGTCATCATGGCATTTACACTATAAATTTTTCTGTGGCATTTCAGATGATAAAAAAAAAACCCATTTGGGCCAAAATCGTTCTGAACCTTGGGTCCAAATTTCAGAGCTTTTCGTGCTATATTTGTGGAGATATGATCTAAGGAAGTTGGCCTTTTTGCAGACTCCTGAATTACATTCCAAACAGGTGACCTGGGGAAAATCCTCATAACTTTTGTTTTGATCATCAAATTAAAATTTAGTAAGAAGTTACAGAAAGAGGACGGACTGTAGTTTCCTATATTTTTTTTTAGATCTGAAGGTAAAAATAGTGACACGAGGCACTTCATACAAGTTCGCTATTTTGAAAAGGTATATAATCATATCATCTTGGGAGAATGTGCATAACTCTTTCTTGTAGAATCTAAATTTGATCAGACTGGTGGCATTGGAAAGAGGACGCAAAGGGCTACTACAGATTGCAATTCCAGAACTGGATGATCTGAAATTATAGAGATACATCAAATTCAATATCGAGCTCCTACAAAGTGAAAAAAGGTGTGTAGTTATTTTTTTTTTAAATTTTTGCATAAGCTTGGTTTGAAAAAATTAGTTTGAAGGAATTGAAAGGGCATAGTAAAGCATTATTATCGGTAATTGATGCCCCGAGGAAAGAAAATGCAAACACATATTAAGCAACCTGAAAGCTCTAGCATGACTCATGAAGAAGAGGAAGAAATGCAACATGATATATCAAAATCACGAGACCAAGTACAACAAATGTCACTCACACAAAAAGTAACAGAATCTAAGATGGATGGTTTAAAGAAAGATGTAGAAGCTAAGATGTATGGTGTGTGTTATAGACATATTTGGGAACTGCAACCACAATCTAATATGTCCATAAACCAAGGGTTTGTAAGCCCCTAAAAGTGTTGTTTCACACCCTAAAAGAACAAGGTCAGTTGATTACATCATCTCCCAGAAGTTCTCCCTGAAAAACTACTCAGAACTGGTCAAAACTGGACCATACAGACTGCTCAGTGCTAAGGGTGCAGTGCATCCCACCTACTACATGTAGGTTTTAACCCCGAACAGAAATTACCTGCATACGAATTCTAAATCACAGTAAAAATAAAATGCGAGAGCATAACACATAAAACACATATACACAGAGATTTCCCACTGGATCTCAAAACCGAGACTACCAGCTTGATTTTTCATTATATTCCTTTCAATGTTACAATACATATTTATACATGCCGAAGCATCCAATACCATGGACCGAAAAACCATCACGTCCAAAACCATGGGCCGAAAACCATAGGTAGGTTCGCCCAACCTAATATAGGGTCCAAAAAAAAATTTCTCGGGGCACTGCTCGAACCCCG
>APFE031696637.1:80428-105586 GCA_000404065.3 Pinus taeda | reverse complement strand
GGCTTTCGGTCCATGGTATTGGATGCTTCAGCATGTATAAATATGTATTATAAAATTGAAAGGAAAATAATGCAAAATCAAGCTGGTAGTCCCAGTTTTGGGATCCAGGGGAAAATCTTTGTGTATATGTGTTTTATGTGTTATGCTCTCGCATTGTTTATTTTCTGTGTTTTAGAATTTGTATGCAAGTAATTTCCGTACGATGTTAAAACCTACAATTTCACTATATTCAACTTGATTTCTTATAGAATTTATGGAAATTTGTCTTTAATCTTTGTATCATAAATTTTCAAGAGACATAATTATTGCATTTGAGCACCAATGTGGATGTCATTTTTTTTAAATGGAATAATTTTTCAAGAAATTAATGTTATGCTATCAAATTATATTTTTATAAACATTTTACTTGTAGATTGTAATATTCTCAATCCAAATATAATCATAATTACAAGTATCAATTATCTCATTTCATATAGATTTAGTATGCACACTCATAAAATGTCAATATCCAATGATATCTAATGTTCTTTTTAAGAAATTTACATTTTGGATATAATGTGAAAGAAATTGAAAATTAAGTGCCAATCAAATTTAAACCCACCAATATACAAATAGCTCTAGACACTAATAGTTTTCTTCAAGATTTCTATCGTTGAACATGCTCGTTTTTTATCCTCGTTCACTATGCTCTTCGCGGGTAATTAATTATTAATTTTATTTTTTTTATTTTAAGATTTTATCCAAGGGTTTATATTATGATTGGAGATTTAATTCAAGGGTTTATAACATCATTGTAGACTTCACAGGTGGAGAAAAACCATGGTGCGTTGTGATATTTCTGTCGTTGAACATGCTCCACATTTTATCCTCTTTTACTATGCTCTTCGTGGGTAATTAATTATTAATTTAATTTTTTCTTTCTTTCAAGATTTTATCCAAGGGTTTATATTCTGATTGGATAATTTATTCAAGGGTTTCTAACATGATTGCAAGCTTCACGGGTGGAGAAAAACCATGATGCCTTGATCAAAACGCATGGGCATGTTGCACGCAACACTAAAATTCCCTATTCAGACAACACGTTGGGTGGTTCTAGATCCAAGCCAAATGCATAGTAGTTTGCTAATGAAGGGATTTGCATGGATGGGTTTGTAGGCACACATTACAAAAAGTGACACAAGAAACACTTATTTTTCATTGAAGGTTGAAAGACAAATCCTTTCATTCTGCCTTTTCCAGGTATGACCTTCGACTTCACTTCAACTAGGCTTCTTACCACGTAATTTATTCTGAATACAAGAAATCTCTCTAGCGAGTTGCCTTCCTTTCTCACCAGTTCTCACTAAGTGAGGTCAAGATATAGATCAAGGTCAAGGGCAGTAAGTTAAGGTTCGTTCATTTCTTGTCTCAGTCTGGGGTGATTCTCTTGGCAAATACCTCGGGTTCGACCAGTCTCGGTTTCAACCAGCAAGTAACAAGAAGCCACCCAAGGTTAGTGTATGTCACCTCATGTTCTCGTGTTTTCTCTTAGTTGGCGTATGTGGCCTAGAATTCTTCCTTTTGCTGCTTATAAATAGGTGATGGGGCACAATGAGGTTCATCCTTCCCATGGGGTTTCTACCTAAAACAATTTTGAATCTTTGAATCCAGTTACACACAACAGAAGGAAACAGATCTACCATCCCTCAGAGATCGATACAAATAGGTTATGGATTAAGGAGAACCAATAGACCATGTTGGTGTTTCGAATGAAGACGTAGACAGTGGGAATGAAGATCTCTTGCTCTTGGGTCCATAAACACTGTGGTATAGGGTGGATGTACTTGGTGAACCACTGAACTCCAATAAGGTATTTCCAAATGCTTAGCATTATATGTTATATTTCTCGAGGAGTTGTTTTATTCTAGATGAGCTCTTAAGAGATCTTGGAGTTTTTAATTTTTCTCTACTATATGCAGTAATTCGACTAGAATCATCTGTTGAACCTCTATTCAACCCAACATTCTCTAGCTCATGTTCATGAAGAGAAAGCTCATGATCAGTAACCTCATGAAAAATAATCTGGTGCTCCTCGTGCATGCGTTACAATCCCAAAAATATCACATCTCCCCTGTAGTCTAAGTCAGAATGGGTCAAATCGCCTTAATAAGAGATGGTATGATGTTTAGAATTTTTTCTTTCGAGATTAAATTATATATAGAATGATGTAAAGGTTCTCAAAATTCCTCCCTAGACCACTGTGGATTACGAGGAAAAAAATAGTTTTTTGAAGGAAAAGAGCCTAGAATAGACTGAAAACGAGGGAGGATAATAAGTTTCCTGCTAAACTTTATCTTATGTCCATTTAGAAGGGAGTCTAAGAATTGAAACGCTGGAATTGAAGAAGTTCAATCACAATCCTGAGACTTTTGTTTTTGGATGCAACCTAGACCTACAGTCTTGTCAGCAAACATTAACCTTGGATTTTAAGTGATGCACTTACACATAGATTCAACAGAAAACTGGATAGTTGGGACAGAAGGGATTCCCAGTGGATGATTATAAAGCAACAGTAGTGTACTATAGCTATGGTATAGTGCTGGGTTAAAATAAAGAAGAAGAGTTGTGGAACCTCATAAGAGGGCTAGAGCTAGCTAAGAGATTTCTAATGATGAAACTTTTAGATGTGTTTCCAATTATCTTGCAAGAGATTTGCATCACAATTTTACTATGTTTCACCAATTTTGTGGGACAAGGGGATCATAGGGGTACAAAATTGCACAATGGAGACAAGTGGGAGTGAAATTCAGAGGAGTAGGGTGGCATCACAATCCTTAGAATAGGTGTCCATAATTCTAAAATTATAAAAATGATAATGATAAAAAAAATCCCAAAAAATAATAAGTCACCCCATGCAAATTTATGGTGCCAATCCTAAATCCTGAAAACTGTTAAATTTTAAGTCTTTGAATTCTGAGTGGGATATGAAATTTTAATTTATAAATATGAAGTTTGATGAAGTTGGAACATCTCTAAAACATCCTGAAATGTTTCCCATGCATTTCACCCCGAAAGGGGGTTGTGGGAAACATTTCAACCAAAGAGATGACATGACACTCACTGACAATTTTTAACAATAGAAGGCATAGAATGACTGAGGTTCTTAATGATGCACAAAATAAATTCAAACAAAGTAAAGGAATTATTTTCTTCATGTACCTTTATGAGGACCAATAGGTTGTTGCTGATGCCTACTATTGTATTGCTTCCCCATAACTGAAGAATTGTTGATAGAAGCCCCATGTGGAATAGATATGCATGCCTAGGACTTCGGTTCAAATAGGCGGTCATCATCTGATGTTATGGACTTCCTATAGTGATTATCATTCGCTGCGAGAGTTACAACAACTAAATCAAATTTATTTGCAGATACTTTAGAATTTCCATTAGATGCATCAACATAGTTGGATTTGGTTTCCAATGTTTCTAGGAGAGATGAAGAAAAATTTGACGAGGCACCTATTCCCCACTGTATTCCCACAATTCCAACTGCACTTTTAATTGTTCCAACTACCCCAGACACTCGCACCTTAGGAGATGACACATACACAGGATCTGGTAGTGAGGAACACACACCTGGAGCAGAAATTGGTGTCAAAGCAATGGTCTACTGAAATTTGGGTGTTGTTTGGCCTGGCACTGTTGATGAAGTAGGAGACACTAAATTCATTTTTGGTTGGGTTGGAAACTGTGAAAAACTACTTGACTTAAAAATATCAGTGATAGTGGTACGTCCAAGACTAGCATTCTCATCTTCCTTTGAAGCAGATGGTGACTGAACACATGACAAATTTGCATCTAGGCCTGTAGGAATTCAATTGGCAGATACTGGCAAAGAGCTGAAATGTCATATACAAAAGTAGACTGTTAGATCATACGCACACTTTTCTTATATTTTCCTCTTAAAATACATACAAATATCAACAAAGTAGATCAAGAGACTAGTTATGCTCTTCTATTACCCTAAAATACAATGGCAGGGTGTCATCACTTATGATTATATTGTAGCAATGAGAGAGCAAGAGCAAAAAAATATGGATGAAGGAACACAGAGTCCTCAAATGTCACATGCAAGATCTGTCTCATCATTTAGTGGTCTAAGCTCAATTAATGCTTTGCAACATGGCTCTTGGTGCACTCATAACTGTTTTTCGAGGTCTAAATTTAAAATATTTCTTTGAGATCAATGTTAATGCCACTTTCTTCCACAAATACATTTATATGTTTCTGAAAACTACAAGAAATACTTCACTCATTTGGTGATTTTCACAATGTTGTATTGCCACCCCATAATATCTATTCTTCTATCAATGAAGGTAATGGATGTATAAATAGGACACCCAGTGAACGAAGGTTACGAAGGAAAAAGAGGCCAATAAAACTAAGCCCTTGGGCTCTAGCTCGTGAATGTTGAAGAGGTTTCAAAGGTAGCTGCCCAAACGAGAAAGAAGTCCAAATTTTTGCATCCCATATACATCAAATTTCAGAGATACATCAAATTTCCCTGAAACATATTATAATCACTTTGGTTGTAGAACAAGTCTTTTGTTGTAAATGACGTACTGATTCATTCAGTGGCTAAAGAAATCAAAAGCTCTATGGAAGGAATATAGGATCACCAATGTATTACGTAACTATGATCTCATAATTATATGTTCATAGATGTATTCCATATATTAACTAAATACCTTAGTCTGATTTGATATACTAAACTCTTTGCTTTGCTATGGTCTTGTACAATTCTTCGATTAAAAGCTAGCAAAGAAAAAATAAAATTAAAATCCAGCAAAGAAAAAATAAAATTGTTGAAATTTATTTGAATACTTTCCATCAAAGTTTCATGTTATTACAAATATTAGCAAATTAATTGTCCATTTAGAAGAGAAGCAACCGAACAGCTGTGAAAATCGGAATTTAAACAATAAACTTAATTGTTGTAGACAACATTGATGAAAAATATAGATATGTACCACCATGTAAACTGCATGGTTGGTTAGTGTGGCGCATCCCTTTGATAGTCACAACAATTTTGCATTTCTTTTTGTTGATATGTTGTCTTAAAGCCTTAAAAATTATACAAACATTTACTACCAAAACATTGATGAAAAACAGAGATATGGACCACCATGTAAACTGCATCATTTGTTAGTGTGGCACATCCTTTGATAGTTACAAGATTGTTGCACTTGCTTTTCCTTGATATGTTGTCCCAAAGCCTTTAAAATTATACAAGCATTTACTACCACGTCCATTGCATGGTTTGACTGTGGTGCATCCTTTTTAAAGTTACAGGATGGGTGAATTTGCCTTTTACTGATATGTTGTTCCCAAGCCTTTAATTTCCCTTTTTGTTTGGAACTATCTCTTACAATTGTTGCACTTCCAATAGGCTACTCAAGATCAGGTATGCCCTTATCACCTTACAACCACTACAGATAGTTAATAAATGAATGTCCCTCCAAATAAATCACATCTACTTGTACAACCTCTATGCTATTTGACCCACCAATTGCTTATTGGGATAACCTGTTAAAGAGATCTATACTAAAAAGGTGTTGTCATGAAACTTGCATCCCCTCTTTAGGTCACATTCCAAATTGGAGTCTTCAGTAAAGTTACTTTCACATTTTGGAATTGGTGTTAATGAGCTTGAAAGCATTGGCTATCTCTTTATTTTTTCCTTAATGTTTTGCTTTTGGATGTGGTGTCAAGCATCATGATCCCTTCTTTGTATGACATTTTTGTCAGGTTTCAATTGGGTCACACCATAAGAGTGTTGGATTGGATATAGGAACATAGTTCATCAACATCATTGGTTGTCACCTGATATTTTCCTCAATACTTTGCTTATAGATGAGGTGTCAAGCATCATAATATGTGCTTTGTATGATATGTTTTTCATGTTGCAATTGGGTCTCACCATGAAGTTTTGGTACGAATATAGAAACATAGTCCATCACCATTCCTTTCACTTCTTGAATTCATTGCATCTTCCCTCATCAAGTCATTTGAGGAAGTACTGAATTAACTTAGGATCAAATACCATTCACCTAGTTGAAGACTATTTTGAAGTCGTGTGACTTATGTGCAATGTATCTTAGTGATATTTTAAATATTACACGAAAGCATCTGCATCTTTGATAAAACTTTCCTTATTGCATATTCCAAGGTGAAAATCAAATATCAATGGCTTTCTTTCTATTACAATTATATTTTTGTGTCTAGTAAGGTTTTTTTGATGTGGCCTTTTGTAGCACTTCTTTTCCAATGTAAAAAAATACTCACTCATATGTTTTTCCTATTATTTTTTTGGAAACGAAGGTTAATTGCTTCCCTTTTGTTTGTTGCAAGTAATCCAAAGCAATTATCTTAGTCATCACATTCAGTAATTATTTAGAAATTTCAAATTTCTTCAATCTCAAGTAATGGTGGATTTGATGGAAAATTTAGTTGGCTAGGTGAGTTTTCTTATAAAATTTAAACAAAAATAGTGAGATTTGTTTTTTTTTATTTGTTTATTATTTTGGAAAATTTAAATATAAAACCAAAACCATTATGTTCAAATTTGCATGGACCCTATTGTGGTTATGGTTCTATTCCTCGATTTGGACTAGTATAGCCTTGGAATTGGTCAAACCGACCATGTTTGCTAGATCCAGTCATGTTTTGATAACATTGGCTTGCCCATTTGTCTAAGGGTCATTTTTTCCTTTGTTCCATCTCCTATGTGCTCTAATGAAGGTGTATATGATGAGATGAGTTGCTTTTGTATTAGCTTTTTAGAATTTGGAGCCTCCATGGTAACATTTGCTTGGATCCTTGATCTATTATGCCAAACTTGTAGGGATAATTTATTGTTGAGGTGTACCTCTTTGCACAAGACCTTGTTATTACTTAGTCTTGGATTCTCCTTAGTGTCTAATGTTGTAAAAAATGTCCCTATATGGTTAATTCCCCAACCTCCTAGATCTATTGGTTGATATATGGCTTCCTAAGTAATTAAGGGCATTCCTTCGTTGCTTCTCTTCTAAAGGTAAGAGAAATATATATGTTTTAGCTTTGTGAGGATATACTTTGGAGGGGAGGCTAAGGAGATCCCATAGACTAGGGAAACATATAACACACTCTTTATTGATATCTTTGTGGTTGTTATCTGCCTGAACATGGTGCTAGGAGCTTCAACTTGCTCTTGGACCTCTTCAATCAACCTGTTAGCTCGCTTGTCTTTCTTCGTCCCTATGTCGGGAGGCTCCACCTAAGTAGCTTCTATCTCTCACCTTGGCCTCTTCTCCTCATCGTCCTGCTTTGGATCATGTTGTGGAGGCCTCTTGCCACCTATTTGAGATTTTGTCTATGATCCTACCTGAGTCTCCTCCTTAGGAGCGAGTAGCTCCTCCATCTGAGGTAATGTTATTCTCTCTCTCTCTAGAGACTCCCTCAAGACCTTGCCCTTTTTGAACCTCAAATCCCGCCTCAAAACTATCTTCTTTAGTCTTGGTAGATACACCTTGTATGCCTAAGATGTCTCACTATACTCAATGAAATGACACCCTTGGTGATACTCTCTCTCTCTCTCTCTCTCTCTCTCTCTCTCTTCTCTCTCTCTTCTCTTCTCTCTCTCTCTCTCTCTCTCTCTCTCTCTCTCTCCCCTTCAATCTTCTTTGTTATTTATGCGTTTTTGTCTTAAGGTGCTAGTGTTTCTTGGAGAATTCACCCGAAAAATTCATATAAATAAAGAAGAAATGAAAGATGTGGGGTGCATGGTGTATGGTTGGACCATGCTCTTCCATGATGGACTTGGAAATTGGAGGTGGTTTACTATTTGCTGCTAGACCTTGTTTGGATGTTTGAAAGGCATTCTTCATCAAAGTGTTGGATAAGTATGGAGCTTGGTGACTTTATGTTGTTGATGCATGAAGAGAGTTTATGTGCTTGGAGTAGAGTTGCGTATTTCAGAGGAGGTTATTAAGCCCTAGATAGCACGGGGTTGCTTGGTTGCTTGCATGGAGGTTTACACTTGACACGTGGACTCTTGGGTTGAGACAGTGGATATGTAGGTGTGGGAGTCCTTAAGGTGACACATGACCCTGGATATGCGTTGTCCTTAATGAGACACATGACCATGGAGATGCATTGGAGCTTTGGAAGTTTGGAGGATTATTGGACCTTGGGGAGTAGTGCTCATGCCATGGAGGCCTTGCTTGTTAATCATTGTCACCTTTGAGTCCCACACATGTCACTTAGAGTTGAGTGCTTCACATGGGTGGACCTACTTGTGTCTTCAAGTTCGCTTGTAGTGGACTAGGTCCACTTGTTATTGTAAAGCCCCTTTACCTCTCATATAAATAGAGGAAGGAGGAAGTTGTTAGTATAGGTGATCATGCACTTGTGCATATTCGTTTTCATACTTGGGTTAGAGATGTAAGAGTAATTCTACTCTCTCTCTCTCCTGTTCATTCTTCTTTGTACTTTATGTGTTTTTGTCTTAAGTTGATAGTGTTTCTTGGAGCATTCACCTGGAAACTTCATATATATAAAGAAGAAATGAAACCCATGAACACAATCACAAACTATCATATAATTCTCCATGCTTTCAAAAATCCTAGATAGGGAAAACCAAGAGAAACCCTACTCTCCACCAAAGATACTCCAATAATCAATATTTTTGAATATCTTTTTGAAATATCTTTGGTGGAGCTAAGGTTTCTATTAGTTTTCTCTACCTAGGGTTTTGGAGAACTTAGAGAATTATATAATGAGTTGTGAATTTGTTCATGGATTTCAATTCTTACACACATATATGAAGTTGTTAACTATCCAAAATTATGTTATTTGAGATTTGAATTCCAGCTTACCACTGCCATAAATTGTGTTATTTCAAAGATTTGACTTCCATATTTTCATAAATACAATGTCATAAAAAAGAGAGATAAACAATTCCATATTCATAGTTAGATCATATTCCAAGAATATATACATTTGTTGTACATATCAACAATTGTCTTACAAACAAAAATAATATCACAAGCAGCAATTGAACTTGGTTGGGGAGGATATTAATTTATCCTCTCAAGTTCTTGAGTTTTTTCTGTTGTCAAATTGAATCAGAAATAGATAAAAACTAGATAAAAAAACTCGTTCAACAACAATTACATAAATTATTCAATTTAGGATATATATATATATATATATATATTAATGTGCATCCATATGAATCACAACCATTATACAAAAAAAAATCCATTTAACTTGAGTTTTCTTGGAAACAGATTTGGAGGTTTCCCAACATGAAATTCCTAAATAATATGGTGTCTTGAAGCCAAGCATTCACCATATCATAGTTAAAATCGAAATTCTTTGGTACCCTTAAACCTAGCACTAGTCTTAGAATCCTATACCATACTAAGAGCATATTTGTGCTAAAAGAGTTCAATATGCATTTACATCCACATTTTTTCTTAAGGGTGAAAGTGGTTTTGTGCCACATAACTCTATTTGAAGGAAACATATCCATATCATAAAATAGAGGCGACTTTGAAATGCTTGTTCTGTAGCTAGAAGTATTGTTATGACATTGTTCACAACTTTTAATTACTTTTTTGAAGGACTTCAAAAGGATGTAAAAGTGATATAGTGGGTCAAAATGTTCAATGATGGGTATTATTGTGAGATTATTTGCCCAACATGCTCCTACTAAATTGAAAATGGGTTTTTTTGTTTATTGTTTGGGCCAAATATTGTATGAAAATCACTAGTGCATTAACTATGCTAAATTATTCAAATTTAGGAAAAAAACATATATATTAATGTGCATCCATATGAATCACAACCATTATACAAAAAAATTTCTGTTTAACTTGAGTTTTCCTAGAAATAGATTTGGAGGTTTCCCAACGTGAAATTCCTAAAGAATATGTTGGCTTGAAGCCAAGCATGCACCATATCACAGTTAAAATCTAAAGTCTTTGGCACCCTTAAACCTGGCAATAGTATGAGAATCCTATACCATACTAAGAACATATTTGTGCTAAGAGAGTTCAGCATGCATTTACAACCACTTTTTTTCTTAATGAGTGGTTATGTGCCACATAACTCAATTTGAATGACAAATGTCCATATCATAAAACAAATGAAAGCTTGAAATGCTTGTTCTATAGATAGAAGTATTGGTATGACATTGTTCACAACCTTTAAGTACTTTGTTGAAGGGCTTCAAAAGGATGTAAAAGTGATTTAGTGGGTCAGAATGTTCAATGATGGGTATTATTGTGAGGTTATTTGCCCAACATGTTCCTACTAAATTGAAAATGGGTTTTTTCTATTTATTGTTTAGGCCAAATATTGTAACAACAACGCTAGTGCATTAACTATGCTAAAATGTCACTTTATTGTTAATTTGACCATGAATGTCTCTTTTAGAAAGCAATATTTATTAGCTCTGTTTACATTAGTGGTTTGATAAGAACATTTCTACAGTCTCTTCACTTAATTTCTTAATGTTTTTACATTTATGCTTTTTGACAAAAAGGGGGCTATCATTTTATGCTAGCTAAGTAAGGATTCTTTAAATAGCCTTCTAGCTTGGTTCCTTTTTGTTCCATCTAAGCTTGGAAAAGTGTCATGAATTTACATTGAACAGTGTAAGAATCTAGTCTTCTCCAGAAACAATCAAGCCAACTCTTTCATTTTCAAATTACCTACCAGCTCTGGACATATTCTTTGAAATTTATATGATGAAGGTCTTGGATTTAGGTAAGTGATGCAGAATGCACACCTACAATTCTATTGTTGACATTTTAGACCAGTGAAAATTATAGGAAAAATTGGAAGGGTTGGACATGAATGTTCCAACCATACTCTTATTGGCTTGCAATACATATATTCATAACACATACCTACAATACTATTGTTCACCTATTCGGCTAGTGCATATTGTAGGAAAACTGCTAAATGTTGGACTTTGTTGTCTCAAGTTCACACATCAGCACTAAAGATGCAACATATTATTTGCATCCTTAGATATGTTTGATATTGGAAGATAAATGTTTAAATAAATGCATGTATAAAACTTATATATTAGAAAAATAACCATCAATATTTTTTTCTAGCATTTTGGGCTGAATTCACAATAGTATGCTAAAAAGTGTCATTTCAATGTCTAGAAATTAGGATATAGAAATGTGAGATATATACTCTACATATTTGAGTTATATCCTTTTCAAATGTCAGCTTTTTTAGGCTACATGTTAACTGTTTGAACTTTGAACTTTGAAGAAATTCCTGAATGGACTTTGTAAATACTCAAATGAATGGACTTCGTAAGGTAGTGGTACCATAAATTGTGTTATTTCAAAGATTTGACTTCCATATTTTCACAAAATACAATGTCCTCAATAAATACTTATATGTATAGATACTTATGTTTAGGATTATATACGTGTTTGAGTGGTTCCTTTATGTTTTACTATAATCTTGTTGCTGACAAGTTTTTGCTGACTTTTTTCATCAATTGTTCATAGAATATGCAAAAGATTTAATTGTTAACACGTAGAAAATTATATTTCTTTTGATTTATTCTTTTATTTTTCATGACAAGATAATCATGTTGCAGGAATGAGGTATCCTACAGTTTGCTTCAATTTGTGGATATTTTTTTTCCTCCTATTTTTTAACAAGGATGTAGATTTCATTTTCATGTTGATGGTTTTTGCATGTATCTTATCTAGCCCCTAATGTTGGTAATGGTGCAGATCTTGAGAAGTAGTTGTTGACACAAACTATCAGAGGTTAATGTTACAATACCACTTCCACATGGTATTAGAAAAAAATTAATGGTAAGTGACATAAAGAAGAGTTATTTAATGATAGGGTTGAAAGGGCAACCTCATGTCTTAGTTCTACGTAATTTATTTGCATTTCTTAGTTGTAAGTCATCTATTTTTAGCTTTACTAGATCAATTATTTCACTAATCCAATATGCATGGATTTTATTTCTCTCCTGAAGTTAGTTACTTGACATGGTTGATATAAGATTCAATTCCATGCCACTTTTATTTTAAGTTGGAGATTTTATTGATTAAAAGGATGTTCATATTTTGATTGGTTGGAGATTCATTTAAAAAAGCTTTGTAAATTCCACATGGATGTTATTTTTTCAGGGTGAGCTCTTTGCACCAGTAAGGTCAGATGAGTCCTGAACATAGGTATGCAACAAGCACATCTTTGGCCTTTGTTGTGTATTTGTTATTATTTATACCATTGATGATTATTGATGATGTAAAACAAAGGATGGGAAGGTCTTGCCAATTCTCTTGACAAAACAAAATAAAATGGAGTGGTAGAATTGTGTTTTAAAGGGTGAGCCAAAAATCAATACTTCAAAGGTAGAACTTGAGAATGGAAAGCTATCTAATTTCGAGCAAACCGTGGAAAAATATGATGGTGTTAATGAGTCTTCATGGAAAATAAGCTCTAACTATTAGACCACTTCCCAAATTTCAGTTATCTATAATAGCAATAGTGACTCTAGCTTTATTTATATGAATAGAAACTTTGGCCATTGTCCTATTCATTTCCTATGAATGATTTTGATTTTCAAACTCCAACTAGTTTGTTGTTAAATTAATTAAAGCTTTGATGACAAACTTATAGTTTTCAAAGCTCTTTTCTAAATCTATTTTCTTGAGCAAATTTTTCTTTTTACTTTAGGTACTGTAGATTACTACTGTGTGACATAAGCTATAATATAATTGCCTGGATAAATAGATAGAAGTGTTCTAAAATATAGTCCTTTTGTAAATCTAAAGAAACAATATTTCCAAATACAAAGCTTATTAATTAAGAACATATTTTAGACTTCTTTGCTAAGTTAAGATATATTTCGTTAGGGGATTTTGTGTAAGCTGATATTGTGTTTTCTCTTTGGTTTTTATTAGGTAACAATGGTTAATAATCAATGTGTTCTTGAGTAGTAGACACACATCTTATTCTACTATCGAAAGAAAACTTTCGAAAGAAAACTCCATGGTTTTCAGGCATGGCCGCGAAAACGTAGATTTCAGTGGGATATCCAAAGTCTGTGTTGGATGAATTTAATACTAGTGATGATTTTGATTCCTTGTCAAATAAAGAATGTCACGAGTCAAATTCAAATAAACAGAATCAACTCAAGAATGAAGGTGAATTTATTGCTTTCTGTCCAAGTCAATTTCTTCTATTTATTGGTTGTTGTTATGTTTTGAGTGCAAACTTGTGAAATTCCAAATTGCATGTTGGTTTATATAAATGAGAAAGATATATATATATATATATATATATAATATATATCTATATATATATATATATTATGTATATATATTTATTATATGATATATATATATATGTATGTATGTATGTATGTATATATGTATGTATGTATGTATGTATATATGTATGTACGTACGTACGTATGTATGTATTTATGTATGTCGTTCATGGTTTCCGGAGATTTGTGTTACATTTGCACGAAAGTTTAGATATCATTCAGATATCCAAACACCAAACAATAACAACATTGAGATTTTTCTTTCACTCAACCTATAACATATTACATTTGTCTTCATCAACGTTCTTCTTCCATATGCTGTCCACTTGTGACATTTCCTTTGCAATATTTGGTGCATTTGCTAGTTGTAGGTAATTTGTAGATTATAAATGTCTTCAAAGTTTCACTTCTAATTGAGTATTCAACTGAACATATTGATTCTCTTATACATAATTATTTTTCCCTCCACCCACTTTTCATAACTTCCATAACTATTAGGTAGGGACCTGCAACTTCGACGTTACTTTGCTTTTTTAGTAAAATATTTTCGAGAGTTTAATTTATTGAAAGTTGTAGAATTTACAATTTATGACATTTCAAGGTCCAATTTTTAAAAGTCTAATTCTTTAAAGGGTGATAACTCAATGGAAGAGCACCTGCTTTAGAAGAAGGAGGATGGTGGTTCGATTCCATCAGGCCCTAACATCCATATGGAATGGCGAAGATCATTTTTTGGTGACAAAGGCTCTTCTGACCATCACCAATGAGATTTGGTGACATTTTTTGACCCTCACCAAAATATGAAATGGTGATGGTCAATGAACACCACCATATATACATATAAATAGTGATGACCCTCAAAGATCCGTCACCATAAATCATTGTTCTTGATATGAAATGGTGACGATCGTTGTCCATCATTATAGTGATTATTCGTGACAGACCTTGAATGTCACCATAACACCTATATTTCTGGCAATGCAACTTTTGGTGACGATCAACGAACATCACCATATAAATACACCAACAATGATGGACATGAAAGATCTATCACAATAAATCGTTGTTTTTCATATGAAATGGTGATGGTCACTATCCATCATTATAATCAATATTCGTGATGGACCTTGAATGTCACCATAACACCTATACTTTTGGAGATGCCACCTTTGGTGACGTTCAGTTCTTGGTGACGAAGACTATGGTCCATCACCATTTCTCATATGAAATGTTGACAATTGCTATCCATCATTATAAATAATTATTGGTGATGGACTTTGAATGTCACTACAACACATATACTTTTGGTGACACCACCTTTGGTGACGTTCAGTTTTTGGTGACGGAGGTTATGGTTCATCACCATTGCTCATACAAAATGGTGACGATCGCTATCCATCTTTATAAATCATTATCGGTGATGGACTTTGAATGTTACTATAACAGAAATACTTTTGGCGATGCCACCTTTGGTGACGTTCAATTTTTGGTGAAAAAGGCTCTTTTGACTGTCACCAATGAGCTTATGGTGACATTTTTCACCCCTCTCCAATGACATTTTTTCTTGTAGTGTATGTCCTAATAACTTTCCCTCTCCTAACCCAAATAAATATTTATTGGGATTTAAACAAATTGCATACTTCTTGCATCTGATGAAAACCTGCCTTAGATGATCTAAGTGTTGTTTGTCAGATTTTGAGAATACAGTGATGTAATCTAAATATATTACTAGGAAGTCATGAATCTCCTTAGAAAAAGCTTTGTCCATGGCTTTTTGGAAAGTGGCCCCTGCATTCATTAATCCAAAAGGCATCTTCACATACATGAATTTTCCCTAAGGAGTAGTAAACATAGTTTTTCCCTAGTCATCTGGATGAACTAAAATATGATTGTAACCAAAAAACCCATCCAATAATGACATTCTGATTGACCCTACTACCCTTTGTAGGATATGATCTATTTTAGGGGGAGGGAAATTGTCTTCTAGTGAAATTTTATTAATATTCCTGAGATCAACACAAAGTCTGATCTCACCAGTTTTCTTCCTTGTGGGCGTCAAATTTGAAACCCAAATAGAGTATCTAATTGGTGCTATTATCTTGGCCTCATACATCCCTCAGATTTCCTTTTCAATAGAAGGCAATAGGATGGGATTAATCCTCCTAAGCTTATGTCTGAAAGGTTTCTAGTTTTCTTTTATGGGGATGGTGTGTTGTATGATGCTGGTGTCATAGGACTTGAGGTCCTCATAACTCCAAGGAAAGACATCTTGGATTTCCTTTAATAATTCAAGGTATTTCACTTTTTTAGTAGGAGGTAGCGATTTTTAAAGTTTGATTAATTTTGGATTTTCCTCAGTGCCTATATTACACTCCTTAATATCATATTGTAGGGGTTCCATATTTGGTTTTCTAGGGACATCATTTGAATCAAACAAGTCTTCCAAAGGGGTTAATCCCTTGGGCAGAAATTTGTCTTTGAGATTAATGATTTCAAAGTGTTCATTAATTATCTCAACAATTTCAACTTGTTTTAGGTTTTCTACATCTAATTTTGTAAATTTAGTGGGATGAAATCTATCTATCTTTTCATCTTCTATTTCATCCTTAAAGCGAGGATCTAATGTTATGTCAGTATCTATATTACTATTTACAAATTCTTCTTCTAAGGTTAAAAAATTGTTTATCTATTGTTCATTAGTAAATACTTGCAAGTTTTTCAAGTTATTTGGGATAGAAGATTTGTGGCTGACCTCAACAGTGTACTGATAGTTAGGTTGAAATGGTACTCACAAGTGCTGGCAAACATTGCTAAACTATGAACCTACATATTATGTTCCCTTGGGATGAATGCAAGCTTAGTTTCTAGGAAAGTATTCATTATTTCTACAAGTGTTCCTCTATAAAAGCTTAACCTAAGATCTCTGGTCATATATACAACATTAATTTGTTTTATAACCAACTTAGAGTCTCCCATAATTGAAACTCTTTGGCTCCTAAATTCCTAACTAGTTTGAGATCTAAAATCAGGGCTTCATACTTAGCCATGTTGTTAGTGCATTTGAAATTCAGTCTGTAAGCATGGCCCTCTGAGTGATCATTCTCAAGATTGTATAGCCACACTCCTATTCCTGCTCCTAACTTATTCACTGATCGATAAAATTCAAGGTGCCATAATATCTCATGTTCATAATTCTCATTGTCTAGGGGAACAAAATTTTCATTGTTTGAAATGTTTTGATCATCTTTTTTATTGGAAAGCTCTTGAGTTTGGACAGTTTCATTTTTAGCTATAACTGCAATTTCTTTTGGTTTTGAAACAATGTTGTTTGAAGTATTTTGTTGTGTTTGTTTAACATTATACAAAATAAAAGAATCAATGTCAGAATCATGGAATAGATAGGAAAGTTTTGAGGCCTATATTGGCTACTCAATACATATTTCATCAGGATCTCTCTGTATATTTTTTTAGGTTATCCAAAGACTGAGATTATGGCATATGACATGTCAAATTGTAAATATCCTTTGAGTTTATCCCCCCATGATCTAGACAATAGAATTCCATATTTAGGTGGGATGTCAGCGACTACTATATCCATGAGAATGCTCTTAGTAGGATATTGTACTAAGGAAACATATAGGTATTTAATTAACCCTAGACATTTTATTTGACTTGATTCAAATGAAAACAAGTCCTTGTAAGGTCTAGTAATGTCCAAGTTTAATTTTTCCATAACCGATTTAGGCATTAAGTTGTGTGAAGCCCCAGAATCTAGCATTGCATTGTTTAAGATTTTATCATGAATGCTAAGGCTAATATAAAAGGGTGGTACCCCTCATTCTAATTGTTTTCCATTAACATCAGGACCAAATATAAGTTCTGGTTGATCATCAAACAAGTTGACAGAGTCTTCATTCTCAACAAATTTTAAGGTTTTGTTTATTTGAGACATATGTTTCACTTTTAATCAGCTCTGTTAAGGGAACTGAAATTTTCAGTTTAGCCACCTCTGCTCCCAAATTGAAAGGCAAAGGGGCTTTCTTTGTTTAAGGGCTTGGAATTTTCATAGCAGGAATTGGAGTAGGTTTCTCTTCTTTTTATGTATTTGAGGTCTTTTTCTGTGGAATTTCTAATATGGTGTTTGAAGACTTTTCCATTATTTCCTTGGAGGGAACTGAAGTGGATGGTTGATCATTAGGGGGATGATTGGGGGTTATATCTACAATGGTGAGACCAAGAGGGTTCTGGTTTGGTCTAGGGAGGATTTAAAGAGTTTTAGTAACTGGAGCTACTTTGATTTTCTTGGGTTGATTTGGCATTGTTTTCTTGGTTTGGTCAGGAGTATCATTATTCTTTTTACTCCTCAATTTGTGTACTTCAACGATCACAGAATCATATCCTTGTTTATAATCGAATGATTCTCTAGATTCAGTCTACAAATGCTACAACATATGCAGTTCTTTCTCATCTTGGGTCAAGAAGACAATTTCCTCATCATCCAATCCCATCAAGTTAATGTGTGTTTCTTGTTCAGGGTCATCTGAATGCGATCTTTCAGCATAGTTTTCTTGAAATGGAGGTCTAATATTCTGATTAGGTCCATTCTTCCCAGTATTCTGATTCTGATTCTTCCTAAATTTTGGGTTTCTTATAGGAGGTGCCTCTTGATTATCCCATTGGGGATTCCTCTCCATATTTTCTATCCTATGCATAGGTTTTTCCATACTCTTGGATAGAACATCTATTTTAAGGACAGAGGGTGAGGCTTCATCTTTGGAAGATTCTCTCCTTTCATTCCTAACCCTAGCTCTTTTTGCTGGCAAGTTCGCTTCTACACTAACTGCTACACTCTGCATGTCTTCTAAAGTTGGAGGGTTTCTCTCTCTAATTTGGAATGCCATATCAGTATCAAACCCATCAGGAAATTTTATCAATGCTAAGTCAAGTGGGGGTTTAAGATTCACTGGTATTGCATTGTATATATTGATAAATCTGGTGCAATAATCCTAGACTATTTCATTTGGTCCTCTTTTAATATTTTCATATTCTGAAAGGATCTGCAGAGGATTATTTTTTTCCCATATATTTAAAAACTGTTGATAAAATATATCTAAACTATCTATGCTATTAGCAGGTAATGCTATAAACCATTTCCTAACATCATCAACTAGAGTCTGAGCAAAAAGTCTCATTTGAACATATCCAATATCAATTTCATGCAATTCAAAGTAATTTGTCATTTTGTTTACATGATGTTGGGTTGTAGAAGGTCCTATGGCATCAAATTCGACAATTTTGTTTTGGTAGTCTTGTGGCATGGCATCGAGTGGGGCAAGTAACACAAGAGGAGCATATCTATTTGCCATGGCTCTAAGTTGGGCAATGCTAAGAAGGGGGGTTGGGGTACCAGGGGATGATACAGTAGTTGATGGAGAACTAGGAGTAATAAGTGATTGATGGGTAAATGTAGGTTGGTAGGGAAGTGAAGGTACAAATGGAGGTGAAGAATGAATTTCATAGGTGGAAAGTAATAATAGTGAACTTAGGGTAGTTGACACTGGTTCAGAAAGCTCAGGGACCTTAGCAGTAGTAAGGGATGACTTAGGGGAATTTAGAATATACTCATCAATTGACTGGTTTTCCTTCTAGACTTCGAGATATGCAATAAAATCTAAATCTAGAACTATGTCATCAAATGCACTTTCAGACCTGGTTCTAAATAGGGAAAGGTCAAATGACTCATCAAAGGCGAGGTCTTATAGAAACAACCACTCATTAGGGGATGAATCTTCTTTGATTAAAGGTGTTGGAATTATTGAACTTTCTTTTCTTTTGGATCTTCTTGATATCAGGTTGGGATTATCCACTACTAGGGTAGGGTTTGGATCTGGATTAGCCCTAGTATAGTGAGCTCTCCTTGAAGCCAGAATTTTGAAGCTTTTCTAATTACTTTATTCTTGTGAAATTTTGTAAATAACTTCTAATAAACCCCTCAAGAGGCTCGAAATAAATATTTGAAATTTTATCAAAGGTTTATTAAGACTAAGGATTTGAGTTCCCCAATATGGTCACCACTATGTTATCACTCAGAAGTTTTCCCTAGAAGTTATCAAAAGAAGGAAGCATCTGAGGTAACCACAAACCAATATTTTAGGCTTAGGCTCTGGCCAACCTAAGTCCAGAGAGGGCTCTCTCTTTGTAATTTAGCTTTTATTTTATGGGATTTTAGGCTAGTTCTTAGCGTTCATGGGGTTGATTTTGGATTGAAGATTGGGTGGTGGAATTATTGGATTAGAAGGATAGAACTAGATCTTCAATCCATTGGGATATGGAGTCAATAAATGGATAGCATAACTGGATCAGATCATTAAAGGGAATGTTCACATGGCAAACTAGCCAAGAAAAATGCAAATCTTTAAGCCTAATGGGTGAAGTGATTCTAACCAGGGTGAAACGACACTTAAGAATCCTTGGACCGGGATCAGAATGAAGAACAGAGGGTGATCATGAACAAAGGGCAATTAAGAATCCTTTTCTATAGACTAGAGAAGAAACTAAGAAAGCTAAGGAGAAGTTAAGAATTCCCTAGCTAAGATAGTTTAGGAGAAAACATTCAAAATTTAAAACAATCAAGACAGAGTGCATTCAAGCAATTTCTAAAATATCATTCCTTGTGATACATTTAGATTTAGAGAAACAATCAAGATTATGGAAAAATCATAAGGAAAAGCAACAGTGAACATGAGAGAAATTTGTATTTCGCTTTACACAAGAATCCTATAAAATATATGATCTTTATTCCTTGATCCAATAACCCAATCTAGTCATTGATACAATAGAACTTTGATTTGAGAGAAAAATTCTATAAAAATGTCTTGGAATCCACACTACATACTTTGAAATGTGAAGTATTTATACAAAAATATTTACAAAATATCTCAAAACAACTTGAGATTTAATCTAGGGAATTAAAATATCTTCTTGCATGAAGATAGAGACAGATGTTAAACTGCTTCATGTCGTCCCTCTTATTATGGTGCTGATGGATATTTCTATTGAGTTGGAGCCCTTTAAGCTGGCTAATATTTGTAGCACTTCTATGCTGGAATATTCTTTTCCTTCATATTTTAACTTATACTCTTTGACCCTGCTACTCTGCTTTTACCTATTTCATTGGTTGTCTTCAGATTTACTGTGCAATAACTTTCTCATGTAAATTTGTTATAGTAAATCTGTCATTTTTTCTCACCATTTTGCTTTAGGTAACTTTATTTTTACCATTCTTCTCTGGATTTCATCTGCGTTTGTGTATTTTTCAAAAATTGGTTTGGTGAAACAAATGTTTCACTTCATGCTCTATGAAAAACAAGTTCTCAAATGTATCATATAATACATTTTCTGCTGGGAAAGCTTTAATAGCCGAAGAGCTAGCTTGTTCCTTGGCCAATTTCTTGAGTCTATCACTATAGTCCAATTGGGTCATGAGTTTGTCATTGATGACCATGGGACTAGGAAGACCTTTGTCCCTTAAAATCTGAAACTTAGCTACTTGCATGTTATGGCACTTCTCTTCTAAGTTGGGCATGAGGTTTCTTTTGGAAAGAACCTTTCTAATCTCTAGAATGGCTTCAATCCTATCTTCTATGTTAAGCTCTTGGAGCTCATATATGTTCTTACTATTTAGGAAGTGGATGAGTTGACTTGCATATTTTGGTTTATCTCCAAATTCTTCCTTCACTTTTTGGATAGCTTCAGTGGCTATCTTCACTAATTGTGTCTGCTCAAATATAATTTGAATTGATGGAAAAATATCATTGAAGAGTCAATGATATTGGCACAAAGAATTTCTTTGGTTTTCCCTAGAGGCTTCTGTAATGTTAAATCCTTCTCCAGGATTTTGATTATTTCACCCATTCTCTAGGCCTTCTATGTTTCTTCTTTCTGTTGGAGTTGGGCAAGTTTGCAATTAGTTTCTAGACTTGCCACTTTTTCCTTTAATCTCTCTAGCTTTGTAGCCTAGATATACATATCTTCCATGGCTTTCAAAAGTTCTGCTGCTTTCTCTGTTGATGTACCTGTTGTTGTTGTAGATTTTGCAGTTTTTGAAAATGTTGTGGCAGGTGGAGCTGTTGGTGCCAGTGATGTTGTCAGTGTGGAAGGAACTGCTCTAGATACTTTGGGGATGACAATTCTAGAAGTTTTAGCCATGTCACTTTGCTTCGACTGAATTAAAGTGTCCAACTCCTTCTCTATCTCTTTGAGTTGATCATTTAGCTTCAAGATCAAGTCCATGAGCTCATGTCCTTGTTGTGCTTCTACGACTTCCTGTGTCTGTGGGTGATGCAGCTGGGGTATCTTTAGTTACTTCTTAAGTGCAGCAATGTCATCATTTTTCTTCTTAATTAGTTGTTCTACAGCTTTTACATCTTTAGGATCGTGTCTCAATTCAATTACTAAGTCCTCTAAGGACTTGATTCTATTATCCTTGGCTTGTGAGGAGGCCTTCTCCAACTAGAATTGGGCTGATATATTATTTAGGGAGTTTTGTAATTGGTGGGAAGCAATGGCCTTCCCTATTAGTGTGAAGTATATCATCTCCCTTGTTTGCTTATGCGGTTCAATCTAGTCAATGGGATGAATATCCCTTGCTAGTACTTCAAAATCTACTTTCTTAAAATTTGATGTTGTTCTTGGCTATTGAGTGGTTGGCTTGATGAAGATCATCTGCACTTTCCCCTCTTTGACATCAGAGGCTAACATTATCCTTGTTTGATAGGTAGGGGTCATTTTCAAATACTGTGCATATGTTTGGGCCTTAAGCCTCTCATTCCTAGCCTTGATTTCTTTGTATTTCTCCTTAATATATTAATCTTTATCTGCAGGCATCCTAAAGGAGGATACGTCAACACTTTGTTCCCTCATCAACATCTGAGTCTGTGATGTAGAGGGCTCCTACATACTCCCAGATGGAGTGGTGGGCCTGCTTCTTTCAATTTTGGTGTTGGTGACCTCAGCTGAGTCATTAGTGAACTCTTGCTCAGAAGCCGGATTGGGCTTTTGCCTTTTGTTTGACTCTTTTTGTACATAAAAAATGAGCATTCCTAAAGTGGAAGTCCCTTCTCTATTTCTTTTTGGGACCTTCTCCTCATTCTGAGGAGTTTGGATGATTGAATGTGCACTAGAAGTAGTTGTTGGCTCTTCTGATGGCTCTGTCCTAGTGGACTGATTTGGCCTATCTGATGTATCTGATGGTTCTGGCTTATCTGATTGTTCTGGCACCTGTAGGAAAGAATCCTCATCAAGTTGCTTTTCTAGATCTATTAATGTGTTTTCCACAGTAACTTCAGTACTATCCCTGTCCTCTAAATTGTTTTCCATCCATTACAATTGGTTAGCATAATTTTCTATCTTAGGGATGCGATGATGAATATAAGGAGCCATCTTGTTTTTCTGCCTTCTTTTGTAGATGAAATCCAAGGGATCATATCCCCATATGAAGCTCTATTTTAGTTTTAATCTATGAAGGATTTGGTCTGCCTCCTTTCCAACTTCTTTGCTATTACACATAAAGGGACCCAATTGGTCTTTGATCTTGAGCTGGGATTTCCTTTTGGCTTTAACAAAGTTTACCTCATCTGAGTTTATTATCTCCCTATAGTACTCCAGAGAAAATAACCTCATTGGGGGGTATTTAGATAGTTTGTATGGGGCCTTCTCACAACCATGAATCATGATTTCAGTGTGGTTTTGGTATAAGTACCAATCTCCCACCTGATGATTGATATCTAGATGAAGGACTCTCCTAATTTAAGGACTAATTCTTGGTGGAGGAGTTCCACTAAGCATGGTCATCACAGGGTGGATAAAGGAATATATGAACTCATTATATGAATAGGGGGAGGGATGTTGATGAATCAATGGCATCTAGAAGATAAATGATCTTGGTTGGCCCTTGGTGTCCAATTTTTACAAGGTAAGTGGGAACTTGTCTAACTGGTAATATAGGAAAAGGTGATACAATACTGAGGACTATTTGAGGACTCTCTCATTACTCATTTTGAGGAACTTTTCATGCATTCTACCAGTTATGAACTGAGCATAGTCATATATGATAGAAAGAGATTGCCCTAGAGTGTATATGGACATGAATGCTAAAATAATATCATCAATATATTCACTGGTGTTATAACCCAGGACATTAGATATCATATCCAGAATACTGCTGCCCCAAGGAGAAAAGAAAGTTGCTACATATGTGGGGGGTCCTTGGGAATATATTTTTCTTCCACGATGAAGGTTTGGATTACTTGGGCCAATCATGCAGGGTTGAGTTTGGGATATAAGTCCAAGAGGTCTCCAATGGAGAGGGGAGTCAGGTTTTGGCCAAGCTGGAGTTGTAGCATCTCATTTATAGACTCAGCTATGATGGTGAAAAGTATAGTCTCGTTTGGGGACATGACTTCTCTTTGACTGGGAATGTAATTGGCATGACAATAGTGTACAATTTCTGGGAAAATGTGAACTCTGGGGAACTGGTACTTAGGCAAATTGGACTCCCACAATCCAATTTGATCAGCCTGGTTCAAGTATCTATCCCTACTTTGGCAGTATGATTTTAGTGGGGATTCATGGATAGAGGTGTCCTTTATCTAGCCAAGGGGGAGGTGGTCCAGGTCTAAATGGGGTGGAGAGATGGGTCTCACATCCGTGGCAATTGGTGCAGCCATTCTCAGTCCTTGTGGATTTGAGAATGGGGAGGTAATTTTTAGTGTTTTTAGGTCAATGGTGTTTAATACAGAGTGGGTTTAAGTCCTTGAGCTTCTTTGATTAATTTTTATCTTTTAACTAAGAAAACTCATCAACTGGTTTTGAAATTGATAGGGTTTCTCGGTGAATTATGGCTTAAACACTTGGAATTGAGGTAAACTGGCTCTGAACAAGGTGGTTGGTGACTGCAAATGGTCGAAAAGGGCTTTGGGTAGGTTGAAAGCTTGTTTGAGCATCTTTGGAGTGCAACTGGGCATGGGTTGATGACTTCAAGTGTTTGCAGACGACGTGCATGCACGCAGAGGTTTTACTATTGAATTTTTGAAAAAATAAATGATTTGGAGCTTTTGGCTTTTATGCACGAAAAAATTAGTTTTGGTAGGTATGGGTGAATAGTGATGGTTTTGTCACGTAGTGGGTGGGTGGTAAATGGTTTCCATTGCACTGCTTATGGGCGCCTAGTGGTATTGGGGAGAGGCCACCTAGTGCCACTCAATGACAGACACATATCATCGGGGGCTAGTGGTAAAACCACTTCTTCGGGTGGGTATAGTTTTGCAGAGGGGTTGGCCTGAAATGGGTAAGGGCCGTCAGATGTGGAGGGAAGCGATTGTATGACGATTGGGCGGGGAAGTTGCACGGAGGGTAATGGGGGGCCCGGCGGGCAATTAAGTGCATCGGTATAGGGTTAATGATGAATTATGGTGGGATTATGTTGTCAGGGTGATTAACAAAGGCTTTAAATCGGGGTTAATGATTTAGGGTGGGATTTTAATATTTATGAGGGATAAGGGGTAGCGATATAGTTTATATTTAAACTAATGGGTGGGGTTATTTTATATGTAGGAACTATATATATGTATATAGAAAAATGGGTTTTCATTGAGATTTAATGTAATAAAATTAGTAATTAGTACAAATGGACGGAAAAGGGGACACAACAATAAGTAAATTCTCCTTTCGTGAATTTTGATGTTTTCACATATTAACATTAAAACTTAGGGTAATGTGTTTTTGTGGGTTTTTTGGGAAAAAGGGGTTTTCCATGG